>JAJMGZ010000245.1:0-248609 GCA_030582795.1 Metschnikowia chrysomelidarum | reverse complement strand
AGAACAAGTACGTTACCACACGGAAGGCGCAGGCGAGAACAAACATATCGCCCCATTGTTTGTGGATCGTGGTAGATATCTCTGAAGCTTGTTCGTGCAGGGACATGAGAACACCTGTCCAATAAATTGTAAGAACTGGAAACGGATTTGGCGAGAATCCCGGGGTGGCCTTTTCGATTACTGCAACCTGCTTTGCATCTGCCACCAGAGATGCGTTTTCAGTCGCCTTCGTGAATCTCCAGCTGGCCAACATTTTTTCGAGGAGAACACCACAAAGACCACAACCAATGTAAATGAACGCTATGGATGCATGTTGAAGATCTTTTGCCGACCATTCACCCAGAGGATTAGCCATGTGCTCCATAAAGATGTTTGTGGATCCGTAAAAGAGAATCAAGCTGGACTCAATCATTTCCATAGTCACAAGACCCTGAGATTGCCATTTGAGCCAACCCGAGGAAGCTTTGGCTGCAGTGACGAATCGATGATTCCAAGCCCAGCCTTTATTCTTGAATGCTCCACAATACCGTGCCAACGTGACCAAGCCAAGCACGAAAAACACCCCGCCTTTGATGAAATGTGCAAGGAGGTTGAATTTGAACTCATCCTGGCCATAGAGAAGATATGTCGCGAGACCGGTGGGGAAGTATATGAGAAAGTAGGCGAACAGAGCCCAGTTCACGATACCCGTTGAAGTGAGGGCCAACTTACCGAAAGCTCGCGTGAGTTTCTCGAAAGTGGGGTAATTATTAAGCAAAACAGCCAATCTCGATGGCTCGCGTTGAATCATAGATCCGTTGGAGGTTTGCAAATGGCCATTTTCAGCAAGAGACATATCATCCAATTCGAAGGAATTGAAACGAGAGTTGGAGTCCCTGAGTGTTGTCGTTGGAGAAGCCATGGACAGCAACTCTTCATCAGACTCCAGACCACCGTACTCGAATTGAGAACTGAGGTCCAAACAGCGGTACCCGACAGCAAGAACAGCAACGACCCAATGCACTATCGATCCAATAAATAGTAAAGTGGTCATAATTGAGAATGCACTGTGGGGATACAAATCTTCTCTGACCGATGACATGAAAATCCAGTAATTGACGGACGACACGGTGACAAGTGCCGTGTGGAGCGTCAACGCAGGAAGGAATAGTTTATGATGAATATTCCAGAAAACAAGAACGAGGGGATACAAAAAGAAGTAGGATCCGAAAAAACACGCGATGTGGAGATACAAAGCAACGCGGTGATTTGACGGGGTAGTGAAAAATGTCTCTGTGGAGTAGTTTTCCCAGAAGAGCCGTTCCTCCGGCAACAAATCCGTATGGAGAATCGACATTCCGTGACTGTGCTTCATTACGTGGGGAACTGGAACTAGAGAGGCACTCGAATTCGAGGCCTCCATTGAGGTCATACCTACCATTGAGCCATGTTGATGAGCATTTTCCAGCGTCGATCTCAATTCCAAATCTATATCATTTTTGGAAGTAAGAGATGCGGCCGAAACTGCCAGCGCGAGAAGCAAAGATGTGAGAAGGAGTTTAGGATGAGGCATGGAGCTGCAATGTTGCTGGAGGCAGGAGGGCAAACAAGGAAAGCGGGGAAGATGGTAACCGATGCTAGGTCTATTTCTTTCCGGGGGTTCAATTGAGAAAAATCAATTGAGAAAGAATTTGAAAGTATTGAAAAAATTGATGGTGGTCAGGGCTGCAAACTGAACGAAAATATAGACGTGGTGGCGAAGCGGCCGCAAAGCGGATGTGGGACATAAATACTCAGGCCATCAAGTGCCTGCATGATTTGTGAGCAGTGTTTCCACTTGTGATCACACGGGTTCATAACGGTGCTCATTGCATCATGCAGACGGCCGGAATTTACGGAAGCTAATGTCTGGGCCGAGTGATGAATATCGCTCAGAATTCCAGCAATTAATTTTTTTAGAAAAATCAGGTCAAAGGTTTGAAATATTATTTTGAGGCCAGGGCTCATATGGATCACACAATGGCAACAGAGATATGGGAAGATTTTAATCTGAGAGGAAGCACAGAAAAATTTGAGCTGAAACAGTATTTCCAAAGGATTGCCATACCGACTAACAATTAGAGAACTTGCTTGTGAAAAATAGGCCTTATCTCATATTACCTCTCGAGTGGGGCTTACCCCATGCATTATGAGCAATTTTGCATCAGACAATAGAAAAAAATAATATCGCATGCATCGCTCTTTATCTTGTGAGACTATTCATTCACCCTCAATGGCACGGCAATTGTTGCGCAGTCATCCATTACAAAATCACGCGATGAAAATTTATCATGCTCAAGCCAAGGATGTGTCTTACATCTTGTGCGTCATACATCGAGGTGAGGTGCAGGCAGGCAACAGCAACAGCAAAAGAGGATTGATACATTTGACGGTACGCCTAATTTGACGGTTATCGAATTCAAGTTGGCACAAGGCCTGAAAAATTCAATTCCATATCGAAACCTAAATTTGCTTGACGTCAAGATTGCTCTGAGGTCTGGACTTGAAACTTGTCCTCGCTCGCCGCACTTGTGGCGAGGTCTCGAAACTTGCCGCGCAACCTAGCAAGCACACCGCAAACAACAATTGACCAAGTATTATAAAAGCAGTTAAATAATTACAAAACTTAAATCATGTCGTTAAGAAATTGAGTACATCATCATTGTTGTTTGATCGATTCCGGTAGAAATTGTTATCTGCACTTGAAATTCTTTGAGTCGACCGGTAGACTCAAGCGGCGCGACCGGCTCGGCAAATCGATTTTAACCGCGAGCCGATCCTGTTTTGGAAGTGTAATGGCGTGCGCGAAATTAGCCACATTTTAGGCTGGCGCTTTCCACTCTTGATAATTTGAAGTTTGCTGTATTCACGCCATTACGCATTGCTCCCGGCGGACCTGCAGCATGCGACTACGCCTGTTCGGAAGGCCTAACAGTTTTTATTGATATGTGAGCAATTATAATATCCATGGGTCTAATCCTGGCAACAAGAACACTGTATGACCAATGGGCACCTAGGTGGCCTGTAAGTGTGTTGGTATATCCTTATGGAGAAATACAGCCTAACTATTGTTCTTATTACAGCTTTGAAATTATTTCTCGGTCATTTCATCTTCGTTTCGATTAGTCTATAAATATATCTCGTGTCCACTATCGTGGAGCGGAAGACAAGTCAGCTATCTATACACTGATAATCGAAGTATCTACGGGCATGTTATTTAATAAGCCTGGATCTAAAAAACACCATCAGATTTATCCGGAGTATATGAACTCATTGGGTGAGTTGCTATATTGAATTCTTATTCGTTCCAGCACATGTGAACTTCCAATTGCCCGAAATTTCAACAGTAATCGCACTCACAACGCGTTTTTCCTTGTCAAGTAATCAAATCTCGAATAAGTGTAGCCAATGAACGGAAGGTCCTCCTTGACATTTTCTCCTGCTCCTTGCTGTTGTTGTTGATGGGCACGGCTCATTGCTGGGCTATCCGGAACATTCTCCAACTCGTCAGTAGGGAAAAATCTAGTGTCAGTGATGGATCTCAACTTTGGTATGAAAGGTGCATCCACACGTCTTATTGTATCCCAGTCGACACCTCTGAAAAAAGGGTGCCGTTTGATCTCGTTGGCGCCCCCGTTGCGTCCCAATCTTCTATCGCTGCTTGTCAACAAGCTCCGAATCAAATCTTCTGCCTCTGGGGATAAATGGATGTCTTCGGGAATAATCAAAGACTCTTGCCAACTAATAATCTTTCTATAAGTTTCATGAGGAGTCTCCGAACAAAAAGGGGGCCAACCTATCAAGCACTCAAACATGATCGCACCTAGAGACCACCAATCACACTCTTGGCCATATCCTTGATGAATGAAAATTTCCGGAGCGATGTAGTCGGGCGTTCCCACGGTGGAGTATGCCATAAGTCTTCGAGATTTTCTCCATGTTTGCATCTGTTGTCTATTAGACATTGTCAAGTTGATCGCATCCACCATCATTGAGTTCCTCTGATTATTTGCACTGGGAACCGCTAATCCATTTTGGTTCTGGTTCTCCTTTTCAAGCAACTTCTTGTAGTAGCTAGAATCGTGAGTTTTATGAAAGCCAGTCGACAAGCCAAAGTCAGAAAGTTTGATATGGCCACGAATGTCAATTAAAATATTATCTGGTTTGACATCACGATGAATGAAGCCCAAGTTATGAATGGCCTCAATAGCCAAAACACACTCGGCCATATAAAACCTGGTGATATCCTCGGTAAAGATCTGCCATCTTATCAACATTGTCATCAAATCTCCACCAGGCAAAAACTCCATGATCAAATATAAATTCACCGCATCCTGGAAAGAGTAATACAAGGAAACGACCCATGGCGAATCACTTCCGGCCAAAACATCCCTTTCGGCCTTGACGTGCGCCAACTGGTCTTTCTTGTACATTTCGGCTTTGAGAAGGGTTTTCATGGCATAAATCTTTCCGGTGTCGCGTTTTTGAACCAAACGAACTTCACCAAAAGCACCCTTTCCGATGACTTTTACGGTGATGAAGTCCTCCAAAGAAAGTCTTGTTCTCCTGAGACGCAAAAACTGCGATTCCTTTTTTCCCAAGTTCTGCAACTGCCTATTTTTCCGTTCTTCACTCATTCCAGCTTCCTCGTTAGTCAACTTATTTTCCAATTCTAAACGCCGTTGGTTTCTCTCGATGGCATGCGAAACGGACATTTGATACGCGTTTTCAAGCTTCAATTTGATTGCTGCGGCTTTGTCTTGCGTGACTCGGCTCATCATTTCTGGCTGTCTTGCAAAATAGACATAGTTGCTGCTTTTGGAAGGATTTTCAAACGTCGAACCAATAACTTGAGAAGGCGGTGTCCGAGGATCATCCAGCCCCCTGGTGCGCATTTGGAACGCTGGCGGTTGTGTAAATTGTGGCGAGTTCTGATTGGGATACTGCCGTGGACCCACAGTTTGCTGAGGCCGTTGAAATTGCTGTTGCTGCTGATGAAAAGGCTGCTGATAGGCGAACTCCCTTTGCTGTTCAGGCAGATATGCTGAGATCTGGACTGGCGGCGGCGTACCGTGAAAGTTTCCGACACTGTCTTTGAACGTTAAAGCGTCTTGAACAGAGCCCCCAGCAGATGCATTCAGATGAGCCGACTCCGATAAATTGGTATTGCTGTAATTATTGAGAGTGGTGAATGCACTGGGAGGACGAAAGCCCAATGAGTGGTTGCTGTCAATCAGCTGGAAGTTTCCATGATCTGGCGACTCAAACGTCTTGCCGGCTGAAAATGTGGGAGAAAGTGGAAATGATGGCTGATGAAAAAGCGACGGCTCTGCTGCTGGCGGGCGCGTGGGAGAAGTGTGCTCTGTCCAGTCAGAGAGGGGGGCATTTTCAATTAGGGTGTTATCGTTGGTATCTTCGTCCATGAAACTGTCATCTCCGTGGTTAGGACCCAACTCCGGGATACTGAGAGATTGCAAATTAGGCGGATGCTCGCGTGTTACGGAATGTAGCGGGCCTCCTTCATGGCTGTGAATCTGGTCGTGAAAGTGGGAATCCATGACAATCTCGTGAATGAGCAAGTCAGAGTGAGACCCCTGAAAAACTTGTTTTTTGGTCCGAGTTTCAGTCAACCGAGAAGCTTATTTAAACGACCTGGCAAAAATCAGAGATTTGTTTTAGCAAGGGCCGATGATTGAATCGATGTTTTGAGGCGCTCGGCGGAAAGGTTTCTTCTCCTAGGATCCAGGCACGGTACGCGCGAAGACGAAAAGCCACTTGCTTGTAAGCGGAGCGCGAGTCCAGATTTTGTTTATAATGCAGGATGGTTCATGAAAAGGGTTGAAAGAGGGCGCCAAGGCATTAAAATAAGTGAAATAAGTGGATGTCACAATTCCTCATTTCTGAGATAAGATGTTTTTTGCGGTAATAAGACTTGTCCATTTTTCAATAGGAGAGGGCGTTATGCGTCTCATCAAATGGTGCGTGTCAAGTAGCGAGACACACTCGTCTTTCGCCTCTACATAATGTAATAACCAACCGATGAGTTTGACAAGCCGGTATTGAATCGCTGACTTGAATTCTAAAGATTTTCTCGTATTATCTGAGTTTCAGATCATATTATTTAGGGATGAAAGTGCTCCATGGGAAACTCGGTATTTGCTTCATTCGGTTAATTTAAGCCGTTTTTTGTTATTCGAAGCACGAGGCAGCTTGCAGCCCCTCCTTCTTGCTAGGTAAGGCAACTGCTGGAGGTAAGGAGCGATTAGTTGCAATTGAACACGGAAGATAGTTACAAAAGCTAATGGACTTCCTTCGAAAATTTATTCTTTTATGGAATCATGATTACCGATCACCTCGGCATTCCATATTTCACGGATATAAGACGGATGTTTTCGTACGCTGTCGTCGTTGAATTGTGATTCGCGACCAGTTGTCAATTCATTGCTTCGCTCACAGCAAAATTGCCCACATATGAGATATCTTTGAAGGAAGCTGACGGAGTTTGAAGAATTGCTTCTCATTTACCAAATTTATCTTTCATGCCTTTAAAAGCTTTTTGGATCCATTTGAACAAAGACTCTAGTACCCTCGGTTGCAAAAATGCGCAGAGCCCGGGCCGTCCTATGATTCGATGTTTCTACAAATTGAGACAAATCAGTTTTCCAGTTTTTCTTGTATAAATTCATAATATCTTTTCAATTCTTTCCTTTAATTCGCTTGTAAAGGTCACCGTTTTGTGGCAGGTGATTGGTGATTGGTGTTCATAAGCTGTCGAGGGGTAAGAAGATTGTCGGGTTTCAGATCATGGAAATAGACTTATACAAGAGGAAATTGCTGGGATAATGGCAGAAGCCCCGAATTGATAATCTAGAGAGCAGAAAAATGTGAGAAACAAAAAATCGGAATGGCCTTACCCACGAAAAACATTCTAAGCATGTACGATAGCAACTTAGACGAAAAGAGGGAGTTCAAGTTTTATGATAGAAATGATGACACTCTTCAATACGATGACTTTACAAAAGAATGGAACGGCTACTAATTGAGAGTGTTCTGTGCTATCGATTATACGGGTGAAGCCATGAGACATTGATTTCTTGAAAAGAAAGTGTTCTCGTGAGTAAGCCACACCTATGAACTAAACCAAAGTATTTGATTTTGCGAGGGCCAAGGGTGTGAAGCCATATATTTTCGGGATAGGTCTTCAGCTCGAAAAGGTTGCTTTATTTTTTTTTTTTTTTTCACCTTCATTTACCTTCATTTCAAGACATCAACTCATTGCCAATGTTCGTAAAGTTAATAGAACGCGTTGAATATTCAATTGCAGCCAAGCGTCCCACACGCTACGCCAAACTTTTTTCTTGACTGTGTAGGATACAATTATAGAGCCAAACACACTTTGTTATTTCTTCAAAAAAATTCAAATTTCATCACGACTTCATTTTACGTATCATTGTCCTGGAAGAAGAGGTATGCGTCGCGAGGACTGAACTTCATCCTTACCCTCTTGTCTATTGACGTTTGGTAAAAGAAAAAGACTGATCTCCAGCTCATAAACAAAACCTTTGAATATAAAAAGAAATTTGATTGGATCAAAATTTCCATTTTCTTGATATCAACTTGATATATATTAGAAGTCGGACCTGCATACCCGCAGCGGCAAACTCAAGTCTAAGTGATTTGTGAGTCTACCCCACTTCTTATCATAGCCTGCGATATATTTGAATCTGAAAGCGCCAGGTTTGATCATTTCCTATTTTTTGACAAACGTCATCATTCATCCTTCAATTAAAAGAAGTGATCCGAGATAAATTTTGTGGCAGAGGCTTATTCCACGCCGTTTGACAAGATGCCCGGCGACAGCAAATTACGACCCTACTATGACTACGATACATTTAATGCCGGTTACCTGGTGATTTTTAAGCCAGGAGTTGGTCTTATAGATACAAGTACACAAAAAGAAATAACCACTACGTTCAATTATGGTTCAACCGGTCATAAGCCAAATCTTCTTCTGGGAAACTTGGGAATCAATGCTAACAGTAGCGCCCGGTTTTCCGGAGCTGCAGGGTCCGATCGTCTTATGAATTCATCCGATATCAATTACATCAATGATCTAGAGCTTTCCGAATACTTCGACTTCAATAATTTTCTGGAACTTCTCAAAAACTTGGTCTGGAATTTCTTCACCAACTATTGCCGCGTGCTCCTTTCTCAGCCGCTTGATATTGTCAGGTTGACTTTACAAGTTGGATACTTTACTACTCCATTGAACTCACAATCCAGTACTTTGACTTCTAATGGATCGAACTCGCGTAAGATTGATGACCCCAGCCACGACGAAGAAGAAATCGATTTCTTTCAATCCACCTCTGAACAGACACATGAGCTGGCTTCATCCAAACCCAATGTCTCTACTAAATCTAGCCAGGTGTCTGGAAACCCTCATAAAATACAGCCAGTTTCACAGCACACGATTGACATTATGACAGCAATCGTATCTAAAGATGGTCCTTTTGCGCTTTTCCGCGGGATCAATGCATCTTTTATCCACTACACCTTGTCCCACACAATTGAGGCTTGGATTACTGGATTTGTTTCACCATTTTTAAGTATTCCAGATCCTTTTTTCTTGGACTTGACCCACTCCACAGAGCCTGTTAAGTCTCTTTGGCTTTCGGTTCTGGCCTGTATATTAACGGGAGTCATATTGATGCCTTTAGATTTGATCAGAGTACGACTTATGATGACACCTATACATAGCACAAGAAGCGAAAATATTGAGCCATCTGAAGACTCACCGGTGCGTGAGAAGGGTTTGAGCCAGCTGGTCAATCCGAGATCCGTGAGAGATTCCCTCAGGTATTACCCAACGCGGTTGCTAGTAAGGCCGCCACCATCGATCACTATTTTAACTATTTTGCATCAGATCTCCACAATTGTTTTCCGCAAATCTGCACCATACTTCCTATTCGTACGGTACAACATTGATTCATACCTGTCGCCCAACTTGTTTACGGTGGTCAATCTTGTGTTACTGATTGCGGAGTTTTTCATAAAGCTACCAGTTGAAAACTTGCTTCGAAAAGAGCAGATGAGGTTTTTGTTGAAACCCAAATCCTTGGAAGAGGACAGGTTTAGAATAGTGACGATCGATAACCCACAGCAAAATTTAATGGTACACTTCAACGGGTGGGATCTCAATGACTCTCACCCGGACAAAATAAGCTTTTGGACACGGATCAAATACTTGGGATTGTTCAGGGGCTGGAGACTTGGCGTATTGAATGTTATTGGATTTTGGGGCTACAACATAGTCAAGAGCACTTCTGTAGTGGCGGAAGAAAGACTTTAGTGCGAGCAAATTTCTATAAGTGCTGATGAACTGTTGATTGTATTTCCTTTATTTACATTTCAAAATATCAAGTCTCAAGCCTGCTTAATTCTTTCTGAATTCTAGAAGGCATGGTAAACAGGCTGCTGTCAGCAGCGATTTCGCTCACGTGATACGAGATTGTGTTGATATTGACTTACGAGGGAAAATTAATAATGATTTAGCAATGATTTTGAAAAAGAAATTAATCTTGATTAGTTTTATTTTTTTTTTAGTTTGCAATTTGATCACCCAATATGAGCCATGAATCCACTGTCCAGTGACTCCAGTGCACTTCGCGACTTGGCTCGATTATCTGACCAGCTTCACGCGGCGCCGACCATAAGTTATTCCCCACAACTGCATTGGATATTTACTTACCCGCCCCGCCAAATCTTCATCAAAAAACCAATCAGTTTTCAAAAATATGGCATCGGCGATCCCTTATGACCCAGATGATTTCGAAAATAATAATCCCTTTGCGGAGCCCGAACTACCAATCGAACGCGCTCAACATCATGGCTCTGACGCTGCTTTCGACGGCCACAATCTGAGTTTCATCGACCATTCAAAATCTTATATCAAACAATCTAATTTGCAAGAACCCTTAGAAGAAACTAATGGCTCCAGCTCGAATGAAGGACATGGCGAAGCAAACCCTCAAGACTCGACGGGAAAGATGGTGAGGGAGGAATTGATGAAGTTGCTTCCGGAACGTTTTTGTAGTAATTATCTGATGAGACTCCAACTTCGGGCCGTCGAGGAGAATAAAGCGGAAAATCCCATTTTGAGATTCGATGCTATTGTCCATGGCTTATCGAAGTATAGGCAAAAAGAGTATACCAATATCCGGCGTACATATAATGAGGTTGTAAAATTCAATAAGTATCTCATGGTATCAAACCTAGAGGTCTTTGTGCCGGTAATTCCTCTGGCAATGACGTCTTATCCCATCGGTGGCGATGACGAGAAGAAGCAATTGATGTACGTTTGGCAGGAATGGATGGATCGGATCACGCAGAATCCGATTCTTGTCAGAGATGAAGAATTCATTTTTTTCATTGAGAATGACTTTGGGTACACAGTTATAAACTCGGGAAAGAAGTCAGCAGTTGCCAGTGGCTTTGTGAGAAAAACTCTCAAACAATTAAGCGTTCCTTATGATCCATACGAAGATTTAGCCGAGTTTAGACCTATGATCAAATCCGCATATCATCTGGGCCAAAAATTACACAAGGCATTGGAAAGGAATCAAAAACATTTTAAACAATTGGCCGCTTTGATTTCCGAATTGAGTACGAAGCTTAAAGGTTTAGCACACTTCGAGACCGTGCATCCCGGCATGAAAAACATGTGGGAGAAACTCTCGAACATAACACACATTCATTCTGAGTTATCTTTGCTTCAACTGATAAGCGATATGGGCTCTTTGGGGGACGGGATTCTGGCATTGGTTGCTGATCTTTACGAAATCAAGGAAGCTCTTACAAACAGGCATCTTATCATGAGAGAACTTCTTCAGGCCCAGGCACTGACACAAAGCAAACATGCCACCGCTGCCAAGATAAAAAGTAAGTCATCGCTCGATCCAATCAAGGCCGATGAGGCTTTGAATGCTCTTGAGTACGCCCAAAAGGCAGAGGAAAGCCTCAACATGCAGGTAAAGAGAATCCTGGGAGAGATGATGTTTGAACGAAAAGAGACGATCGAGTTCCAGGAAAAGAAGTTCCAGCGGATCTTCAAGCTGTTTTCGTTGGCGCGGATCGACCAAAGCCGCAAACTTCTCAAGCAGCTCGAAACCATTCGCCTTGACGTTCGTATAATTGATGCTAATGGCGGGTTATCCAGGCTAAATCGGGACAATTTGACCCAAATGAAGCATAATTTGCACCAATCTCAAGAAGATAATGGCGACGCGTGGACGTCAAGGACATTCCGGAGTCTAACCACGAAAGATGTACAGAACCTGGAGAAACTACGTGCACTTGAGACCGAAGCCGAAGAAGGGTTTGATGCAAGGTTGGCTGCATCAGTTTTGGGTACTGCAACATTTCCGCATTAGAGTTGTGGGATTGATATGTAAGTATAGAGTAATATGAAATCAATTGACGGTGTATCTCTTCTCGGCCTCCTTCCAATTGATGACATTCCAGATAGCCTTGAAGTAGTCCGCCTTCACGTTCTGGTACTGCAAGTAGTAAGCATGTTCCCAGGCATCGATTGCCACCAAAGGGACAAGAGGTCCAGTCACGGTGTCCTGGTTGGCAGTAGTCACAACCTCCAATTGGCCACCGTTTTCCTTGTTTTTGACGATGAACGCCCAGCCGGATCCCTGAATCCCCGCCAACTTGCTGTTGGTGAGGGCCTTCAAGTTGTCGAGAGAGCCAAACTGAGACTCAATCTTCTTGGCAAACTCGGATTCGGCCGAAGGAGGCTCACCGCCACCTTGCTTCTCAGGGAGCAAGTTCTTCCAGAACAAGCAGTGGTTCGTGTATCCTCCACCATGGAAGTTGATTGCTTTTTGCAATTCGATGGTTTTCTTCACCTCTCCTTTGGCCTTGGCCTCGGCGTGCTGCTCAATTGCCTGATTGTAGCCGGTGACGTAAGTCTGGTGGTGTTTTGTGTAATGGATCTCATTAATCTTACCAGAGATGTGTGGCTCCAAAGCGCCGTAGTCCCAGTCTAAGTCTGGCAACGACACTTTGGTTCTAATGGCGCCAATGGACGGAGCAATCTTTCCGAAACGGGAAACTGATTTAATTGAAGAGGCAAGCATTTCTGATTGAAAAAGTGATGCACTACAGTGAGATAAGAAACGTAATTAGGCTACGCGCTCGGCTCGGCACCTAGGGTTGGGAGTCAGCAATGAACGAATGACAAGGAGGCAAGCACTGCGCGTGGGCTCCAGGACGGCATACGGCATACTAAGACCTCCTCCTACTAATATATATGTAAATGTTACCAGCTAATTGACTGAAATTTTTTTGGAGAATCGCGATTTTTTTAGTTTGATATATGAGTCTTTTCAATTTTGGATATATGACATGAATGTCTCAAATCGAGTGAACTCAAAAATTCAGTCGAAATTACGTCATAACTGAATGTGTGGCGATTTTCGAAGCGTCGCATTGTATCTACATTCGAAAGAGAGTAACATAAGCCGGTTCAGAATACGACCTAAATTATTTCCTTTAGTTGAACTGAAACAACTTCATGAAACCATACAAATTTCAAGGTCGCGATTGTTGTCCCGCACATAATGTTTTGCATGTGGATCAATATGACCTTGATGAGCAGTGGAGCAAATGAAAGCTTGACAAAATTACCATTGAATTAGGAATATCCTCACTTGATCTCCTTTCTTGTAGGTATTTATTACGAATCAGTAAACCCAATCTACAATTTTTTTTTCCATATTTTACCTTCAGAGAAGAACAGCTTGTACCCAACATTGGCAATTCCAGACCTCTAATATCTGTTCTAAAAGGGTTACAATGCTAGGGACAAGCCTGATTCTGTCCAACAATGGTTGGAAGCACTTTGTCGTTAGATTGAGTACTGTATATGCGGTGTTTCTTTTTTTTTTTGGATCTTAGCAAGAAAAATAGTTGGTCCAAATTGGGCCGTTGATTAGTTATAACGTTGACAGAAAATTCCTGGCATAGTCAGAACTCACAGAAGAAATAAAGTGCCGTATTATCATAATTTTGAGCGAGCGGAAATCTATCATAAGTAAGTGTTGTCAGATTCTCCATACAGTGAAGCATGATGATGTTGTGCTTGACTCATTGTTCGAAGCATAATTCGCAGCCAATTGGACCTGAATTGATATGAGATACTCTCGCGATTTACGGAAAAAAGAACTATTCGATATATCATAATTGGTGAGAATATCAGCTGTTTTTTCAAAGACCAAGATTTTAAGATAAGCAATGTTTATTAACTAATAAGATCCTAGCTCCTGATGTTTCCGAACTTCGATGTCCATTGCTAGTGACATGATTGATCGCCGGCAAATCTGCTAATCTGCAAGGCGGAAAACGCAATACCACATTGTGGGTGGCTAGAAATACTAAAAAGATGTTTTACTTTCGCTTTAATTGGTCAAATAGACTCAGGCTAAGTGTGACCTCGAAAACATTGTTCAACTCCTTAATGCCCGTAATCTTTCTGCAAGTTTGTCCTCTTTTTCTTCGCTGATGGCCGTTGGAGGACTCATTATATCGACCTTGGTCTCATTTAAACCTTGTTTCATCTCGATGCCTGCTTCATCTGCAATTTGACTCATCAATTCGTCAACTTCTTCCTGCGGCGTAGTCAAAGCATTGACGTTATTGGTTGCGGACTCATAGTAGTTCGTCAGCGCATCTAAATCCTCAAACTGAGTTTCGAACTTATCCATAACAAGCGAGATTCTCTCCAAATTCATCGTCTGGAGGGCCTTGTCCATGCCCTTGATTACAGTGGTCATGTTTCCCGTGACGGATCTCATTGTTACGGCGGTTTGAACTCTCGATGCCACTGCATCTATTCTAGAAGCGAGCCTCAATAAGTTTACGCGCTCATTAGATTTACGAATGGCGTTTTGTGCATAGAGCTGTGCAATGTCATTGTTACCCTGCATCAACGCCTTCTTGGTTTTTGCCTTTTCTTGCAATTCTTCCTTGGCGGCTTTTGCAGATTGTCGATTCAACAGTTTGGCTGTGAATTTGAGTTGGAAAAGTGATTGCTCCAAGCCGGCCATTTTGAATCTTGTGGTTTGTCTTTTGGTGGTTTCTCACAACCGCCCTCGATATCTTATCGGTGATCGCGCGCAATGCGAGATGTTTGGGTCTTTTGCAGACCTCTCGAATGCAGTCTGCTAATCTCAGTTAAAGTAGCTTTCTTAAGAAAGAGCCAATATTTTTCACTATCACTAATTTAAGTTCAACTTTTTATCGAACCGGAAAATAGCGCGGAAAGAACTATCGCTTTCCTAGTAGTGATTCATGCTTATGTCACAATACACCGAGCTAGATTTATGAAATTTGTCTTGGTACTTGCGGCTCCACTGACCCAATAAGTTCCTTCATCAGAGAACGATCGAAAATTCCTTTTGAGGTACTCAATTAAACCAGATATCTTTCTGTTTCGATGTTTATGTATTTGTTATATATGCGTATGTATTCCTGTGCTGCGTAAGAGTATGATAAAGTTGTGATTTCTTATCAAGTAGCACATCAGAAAAGAGTCAATCTTCGTCATTAGTCTAGATCTGCTGCATCCGGCATATCGGTATCCTCTGAAGCTCGGCTTTCTTGTTCGGGTCCCGCCATGTTGCTTGTCGTAGTCCGATTGACAGTTGATGCGGATTCGCCGGATGGAGTTGCGGAATGACCTGATGTATTCCCCACAGTTTGTGGTGGATGAGTTACAGTAACCACATTGGTATGAGCTCCACCGGCCATCATTCTCTCGATCGCAGCCTGATGCTGCCTCAAAGCGGCTTCCATAATACCATTGTGTGGGTTCCCTGGAGCCCCATCTGGGCCATTGAGATTGGATTGAGCTATGTTTAGAGCCCTTCTGACAGACAGAAAAGCACTCGAAAAATCTCCTGAATTCTCGACGTTCGCATTGAATGGATCATTGTTTGCTGGATTAGGAACCAGGGAAGGATCTGTTGGATTTGGTGCTTGATCAAATTCAGAGCTGGGTTCGGTGCCTGTTCGAGTCACATGAACTTGTTCTGTTGGTTGAGAGGATTGTTCATTTTGACCTGGAGGGTTTTGCAGCGACTGGACAGCACCACTGACGATGTTACCAAAGGTATTGAAAAGTCCTCTGAGGTTTCTGGGCATTGCGTTAAGGTGCGGCCCACCAGGTTGTCCTGTTGTGCCCTGGGGAGTCTCAATGGCGGTAGGCACAATTGGAATGGGTGGCACGATTGGAATGGGACCATTTGGAACATCAGCGGATGGCCCGTTAAGAGAAACAGCAGAAGCCTCTACATTGGCACTTGACATTATATCTTGAACCACATCTGGCGTTAAGATGGTAGGGCGTATTGTTTCAGATCGAACGGCGTTCGATCTAAGCGATTCTGCAGCTGGATCGGCCACGTATGATAAGTAGTGAAGATCTTCAGTCAGAACATTTGATCTTAGACGCGCAAGAATGGCCCTCACCCTCGTTGTAATCTCTTGAATATCCAGACTAGGCTCTCTTTGTTGCTGAGCTCGTTTGGCCGACAAGACTATGGACAGGACTAGTTTTTGAACAAATTGAGGCATGACTGTCAGAGCTTTGGCTTCTGTATATTGTTTCCTCAACTCTTCATCCGCCGGAAAACGAGGTGGGTATATTTCTCCAGACAACGAACGGAGCGCGGCGAGATAGCATTTCAACGCGAGCATTGTTGGGCCTAAGTACAACTCGCAGTAGCCCAATTGAGTCCAAGCGGGAACGAAGGTTCTATCTTGCTGCAAAGCTCTTTGCAAATCCGACACCGCTTCAGGGAAGCAGTTCAAGCCGATGAAAGCAATGGCTCTGTTGGTGAAAAGCTGGGGCAAATGTCCGCGGGTGACATGTGTACAGCTGTGGATGGCGTCTGTGTAGACTTTGATGGCTTGCGGATAACATGCATTTGCCATTAGATTATTGCCTAATTCTCTGACCTCGGAGACTATAGTATTTGTTGAGTTCTTGAATTTAGAAGCAGCAGAGGAAACTTCACTGCGGTATTCAAGCAAAGCCTTGAAATTATTGAACACATCCTGCCAATTGCAAGAAATAGTTGACCTGCTACGTAAGTATGTCCTCGTTTCTGACGCGATTCTTTCGAATTCATTGGCATTTGACAAATTCGACTTCTGGGACAAGAGATAATCGGTAAACAACCTGGATAGTAAATCAGCCAAATTTTGTTCCGATAAATCATGGCCACATGTTGTGAGTGTTGCTCTTTTGAGTGTCGAATAAAGCCTATCATAAACGATGGGGGCTTGCTCCAATGCATTTGTGGTTTCTTGAGGGTTATCCAAATCCTTGATCATTTCATCGAGGGACTTGATCGGCATTGCATCACTGAGATTTTGTTCATCTTCTTTGAAAATTGATATAAAATATTCTGGAGACTGCGAATCATCTGTTAATTCTCCATCTTTCGCCAAACACTGATCGGCCAATGTCCGCATGGCATAATTCCGGATAACACGGATACCTATAGACATTTCTTCGGCCCAGCATGTTTGCTCCATCAGCAGCAGGGAATTCTCAGCAATAGAATCAAAATGCCCTTTTAAATGATCGAGGTGGGCGGACCATGCCAAGACGGCGGCATACTCATATGCTGAAGGCGCTACGTTTGTCATTTCTCTCGATCAAAAATGCTTTTGCGATGACACGAATTCTAGAGGGAGGTGAGCGGGAAAAAGGGCAGCTAAAATCGAATACTTTTAGGCAAATCTCCTCGGATTGTGCTGTGAACAGTACACGGACGTGATCCCGCAGAGAATGCCGGTTGAGTGCGTGGGTTGCGTCCGCGACGTCATACCGAGAGGAATAGGCTGCGAATCGAGATATAATGGTATCTAGGTCTTTGGAATCGCTGAAACTGTTTTTAAAAAATGAAAAAAATAATTGAATTTTTCAATGGAAATTTTGGGTTTCAGATCAAAGATTTCTCTTTGATTTATGCTTTTAGGATTGGATTTGCTTTCATAGAAGGCTATTGAAGTGTCAGATCCAGGCTTACTGAATAACATGCTCGTAGATAAATCGATTATCAGTGTAAAGGTAGCTTACTTGTCTTCCGTTTCACAATGGTGGACACGAGACATATTTATATACCGATCGGTGCGAGCATGGAATGATCGAGAAATAATTTCAGAGCTGTAATAAGAACAATGGTTCGGCCAAGCGTGAAACGGGAAGGTCGAGCATGAAATGAACAATCCAAGTCGGGCTGTATTTCACCATAAAGGGAAACCAATACACTAACAAGCTACGTGGATGTCCATTGGTCTCACATAAGCAATCGGAAAGCGACACGCTTATCAAACACGCTTATCGTCTCGAAATTGAAACTTAATTTTTCAGACACTTTATTCCACGAGTGAGCTTTCATTGAAGTGGCTTTTTCTCTTTTCTTTTTAAGGGCAAACTGGGTGTATCATCGATATCGAATTTGGCTGCGGTGCAAATCCCTGACACCGCGGAGTACGCCTCAATTACCTTGCATTACCCGAGGCTCTGACTTGTTGTAAAAGAAGTCATCGCTAGTTTTGCGGTATTGGACTCTATTCCATATACCGCTACGCAAAAGTAAACTTTTGGCAAAACAAGAAATCACTTCTAAAAAGTAGTGAACAGCTTTTTTTGTAACTACTCGTATTATTAACCACTACTTCGATATTTTTATGGAACTACTCATCAATAAATCCATATAAATGGTTTGGGCCGTATCCGGTTATTCTCAGTCAACAACAATCTTTTGTTTTTCTTGCAGATCGGGCTTTTTTTCGTCGAGTAACAATTGGCTCCTGACATTTCGGATTAGCGATGTACTCAATATCAATGCATTTATGAAAGTAGTGATACATCACTTTAATAAAATGTATTGATCACCCTTTTGTTACGAATAGTGAAATAGTCATCAGTCGAAATTTGTAAATCGCTAGCAGTGAGCTTTTCTCGAACTTCAAAAATCATCAAATCATCAATTGCTATTCTATTATTTATTGATCGCTAAATCGCTACCTCTACATTCTTTCCGCACCTCTGCGGCTCTGCCCGGAGTGATTCTGTGGGGGGCGACCTTCAGTGGCAAGCCGCCCAGCGCGCGTGTCTGAGATTCTGAATCTTATTAAGTTTTTATTATAATCGCTCATTTGACATTTAACAGTAGTTCTGCTTTGGTGTGGGATTTCAGTCTTCTATCAATTAACCTCCATGGCTATCTACTTCTGAAGAAAATTCTGATTGTTTTAAAATTGAATCACTTTCATAATCTCATCTTCCAGAACGATGACAGGGTTTTTATACACGCACAGAGAAAACACGGGACTCAAAAAGAATGTTCCTCCTGCAAAGTTACTTACTCCTGAAAATTGTGAGTCAAGCTCGAGGATAAGAGCCTTTTTGAGGCTTTCCAGAATTGCTACTGACGACTCCATCCAGCAACACTTGAACGAGATTGAACCATCGAAATGTGAATCCTATTTCACACAGACCATTTTGCCTCAATGGCGTGCGAGATCGGATGTAATCCAATTTTGCTCACTGTACGCCAAAACGCTTCGAGCCGAGGCTGACTCGGAGAAAGTTGTTTTGCGCGACGACTACGACTTGAGAATAGATCCATATGCATCGAAGAATGCTCATGAATCTTTGGAGAGCCGGTATTCTCGGTGTGTTAGCGTGGAAAATTGGGTGGCAAATGAATCGCATATAGATATGATTCTCCACGAGCAAACTGCGAAGGTGCTTTCGGACAAGTGCTACTACAAAGACTGGCTCAAGGCGTTTAGGGCAACAGTCAACGACATGAATAATGAATCTGTATAAAGAAAGTCTAAGTTATAGGCCAAAAGAAATGAATATTTATGAGATGCAGATTTATGACATGCCGGAATGCTTTGTAGAAAGCGAATGGCAAGCTCATTTATGAGCCGCAGCTGCGGCTGCATATGCAAATTTGTTGATTGTCTTTTTTGGATTGCTTGGTTCCTGGACCGGTGATTTAGCAACCGCTTTTGTTCCTGGTTTCCAATTCGACTTGCTCGTATTTTTGCTTGCCACAAGCTTACTGGGCGCCATAGAGCTAGACGAATGTCTCATCTGATTTTGTCTGGGGCTTTGGTGCTGGGGTACTTTTCCTAGTCCATTGGATTTCATCGATTTCAATTCCTTGTCCACAGTGTCCTTGGCCCAGATGAGACAATCAATCCAGCCAAAATTTTCTCCGATTTTCATGTTATCCCCATTCGCGCCCACAACTCGGATGGTAGACGCGTATTTTTCCTGGTCTTTATTACTGAAACGCTTCAAGAAGATGAGGTCTCCTCCCTCTTTGATCAACTCCAAAATGAGATAGCCAAAGACATCTTCCTGCTTGTTTGTGTCGAACCAATCTTCCTCCTCATCGCTGACGATGCCACTTTCAAACTCATAATCGTACATCAGATAATCTCCGCCTTTGTTAGCAGTCAAGTCGACCATCATGACGTCTAACCTTTCATCGATTAAAAAGACCTTGGCCTTGTTGGAAATGCAAGCTATCACAGGCATCATTCTTTTGTCGAGAATGGCCTTATGTCTTTCTATAAGCTTTTCAATTGTACCATCGTCCAAATTCCCCAGCTTTCTGTCTATCAACTTATTACTGAGCATCAGCTTCATGACATAGTCCATCTTGACAATTTTTTCGTCCGGGCTTAAGAACGACGAAATTTCCTTAAGGGTGACTGTCACAGGCACTTTCTTCGGTGGCTTGGGAGTTGAAGGATTTGACAGAGGAAGGCGGGGCGAAGCTCGTGTTTGGGTTGTAAGCGAAGTCGCATTTGGGGATGTTTTTGTGGTTGGAACGTTCACTGTTGTTGAGCTAGGCTTCGGCAATGACGCAAAAGCGGTATTTGCTCTCAAATTGTTGATTTGAGGCGACTTGACTGCCGCTGATATCTTTGTTTCTGCCATGTCCTTCTCTAGTTGAGGTACGGACTGTGATGCTTTCTGAGCAGCAATGAATGAGCCTGACTGTTTGAGTGTCTCTGATTGTTTGAGTGGCTCCGATTGTTTGAGTGTCTGAGATGACGGCTGTTTAATTTGCGAGGGACGAAGTTGAGATTGGTTTTTCATTTGAGGGCCAACGGGATATGAGTGCATTGCCATGTTCCTCAACGCAGCTGGATTCGGCTTTTGGCGTGGCTGCGCACGCAAGGGCGAACCGGGCGAATTGATCTGCTTCATATTGGGAGAGAAATTCGGATTATTGTGCATCTGAGAGCCTTGGTCTTGGTTATAAGTCTGATGCGGAATTTGGTGAGTATAATATTGGCCTCCCAGTGGCATCACTGCTTTCTTGATTCGCGTTGCGGGCACATACAGCGTCTTGCTGGCGATCGATGGGATAAGATTATCGAATTGTTGAATTTGAGAATGCAATTGATAACCTTGATTTGATTTGTTAAAGTTTCTGGATGCGCTAACTTTCAATGGGGCTGGAGCTGGGCCGGGAACAGGAGTTTGATTGTATGGCTCGAAACGTGGAACTTTTCTATTCCAAATGTACTCTCGATCATTCCATGGAACTCCCTTAAACCAGCTCATTTCCTGTATTTGTGCTATGGTAGGCCGTTGCTGAGGTTCTGCCACCAAGATCTTCTCTATGATCTCCTTTGCCGAAAGCGGAATTTGTTCTCGGAACGTATAATTGATACCAATGATCTTTTCAAAAGTGAGGTACTCGGTAGCTCCTTTGAATGGTGGCGTCCCATGGAAAAACTGGTATAGCATGCATGCGATGGCCCAAATGTCGGTCTCGAAACCACACACATTGTGCTTGAGTAGTTCAGGGGGCACGTACTCCGCTGTACCTACAAAAGAACCCTTACGCTCCATTCGGCCATTTTCAGGCACAGCGTTGACAGATTCGTAGGAAACTTTCTCTTCGCCTATTTCTTCGTCGTTGCCTAAAAGTTTGGCAGCGCCGAAATCGGTAATTTTCAAATTAAAGTCGTAGCCGACAAGAATGTTTTCCGGCTTCAAATCCCGATGAATCACACCTTTCAGATGGATGAATTTGACTGCATCTAGGATCTGGAGCATGTAGAATTTCAGCACCGATTCCAGAAGAGAGCCAAATTTCGAGATAATGGAGAGTAACTCGCCGTACTCGGCAAAATCTAATACGAAGAAAAGACTCAGTTCGTCCTGGAAAGTGTAATACAATTGCACAATTCCAGGATGCTGGACACCCAAGCGATGGAGCGTCGTCTTTTCAATGTTTACGTACTTGATTTTACCCTCTTGAACTATATGTTTCTTCGAAAGGATCTTCACTGCATATGTCTTCTTGGTGTACAAGTCCACGGCCAGGTAAACGGTCGAGTAAGAGCCTTCACCTATACGAGTACCGAACTGATAGTCTCGTGCCGTGCGCCGCCTGGGATTTTCTTCTCCATGCACTGTTGGCATTGTCGGTGCTGTTGGTGTTGTTGGCGTTGTTGGTGATGATGATGACGGAGCAGGTTGCCGAGACCCATTCATCGATCTTGGGTCTTGTCCATTTCGATACATTTATCTTGATTTTCAGCCTGTGAAAGGACTTATTTAGAGAGTGTTTTGTGGATTGCGTTTTTTTAGGCAGACGGCGGCTCTGTAAATAGAATGGGATACTCGAATTCAGAGCGTTCTCGTTACAGCTACAATTGATTGAATGGAAGAAGCGATTGTAAAAGAAATGAAATGAGCTATGATCAGCCAAGTTTTTTTTTCTTTTTGGGGTTGAGAGCCAATGGAGATTTATGATGAAAAGACAAGAGATTAGGAATATGGAATGCCAGTGCGTCAATCAAAATACTGTATGCCAACGGATAGTGAGAGCAAATGCCAGCGTCTGCCAGCTAAAAAAACAGGGCCCAATTGCGAAAAAGTACCATGATCTCTTACGCAAAGTTGATTTCAAGAAAAGTTTTAGATTTTGGAGATTTCGTTAAATTTATTTATTTTGAAGATTTATAGGCTGAGAATTTTTGGTAAAAACTCCAAACGATGGTTGCCTTATGTATAAAGCTGCAAGAGCGAATTCACCTAAAGATCGGCGATCATTATACTGATTCAAGGGACCGCCCATGGTAGGTTTAACCAGGAAAAAGTCAAAAAGAATAAAACGAACAAATACTAGCTGACTTCGTAAATAACTGAAAGATCATTCATAAATTCAAATATCGAATCTTGTGGTCAGAATTGTTGTCACTTTTTTATCGCCACGTCGTGAGGCTGCAAGTCTAAAGGTTCTCCAATACGACAATTCAACAGGTTGATTTTTCTTCGAGTGAATGAGTTAGCTATATTTTGAATTCCCTGGGTGGAAACGAATTGGCTGGTTTTTACTTATTTTTTTTATGTTGTTTGATCTTTGTTCATTGGGCCTCGAGGGTTCCTACCAGTGCTGTTAACTTAGTATCTTTCCGCAAAACGATATTTAGTTTGAAGATATTAATTACTTATCTTTGCTTTATCTATAATATAATATGGCTGAAACGTGATTAACCTGAGATCTTTTGTCAAACTTTGATCTTTTTCTTTAATCATTGGTATGCTGCGCGTGGCTAATGATTCACTATCAACCATTCTTTTATACGATATTTGAAGGTATGATTTTTTAGGTATAAAGTTTAGTCATAAACTATAAAATATTTATGTATGTTTTGATCTAAATAATACCTTTTATCATGTCTTTTTGCCAAATAGATACTTAGCTAAAAGCACTGGCTCCTACCATCTCCGCGCTTACATATTCCGCACCCATCAG
The DNA here is from genome assembly GCA_030582795.1 of Metschnikowia chrysomelidarum. Lineage (NCBI taxonomy): Eukaryota > Fungi > Ascomycota > Pichiomycetes > Serinales > Metschnikowiaceae > Metschnikowia > Metschnikowia chrysomelidarum. The sequence goes on along the minus strand of JAJMGZ010000245.1, from coordinate 225,708 downwards.
AGGTCCAGAAGACTCGATGCCTGTAATCATCGAATTCTTCGAACCACGTTCACTGCAAAAATGCTCCTTAGATCGCTAAGCATTCCATTAAATCGAAGAGCTTCGACACTACTTATTTCCAGAAACCTACATAGAGTTTCTGGTCCCGATCAAATCTCAAAACTCTTCGACTCACAGAAATATTTTGCAAATTTCAATCTGTCTGGAAATACGATATTTTCCAAGCCCAATGTCGGACTTTTTAAAAACAGCCATCTCACCTCTGCGGAGGGCTTGATGAACTTTTCGCAAGCTTCCCTTGTAAAGGCCAAAGCATTGGTCAAAGACATGCTCTTAGATGCTAACAATACTGAACAAGGCAAACTCACATACATCCGGAAGTTGGATCAGTTGAGTGACACGCTTTGTCGCGTTATTGACGTGGCGGAATTCATTCGAGTAGTTCATCCTAGTCAAAAATGGGTTGAAGCGGCCCAAAAAACGCATGAGATCATGTTTGAATACATGAACCAACTCAATACCAACCCCGAGCTCCACCTGACGCTATGTACTGTATTGAATCTGTATGTATCAAAAGCTTTAAGCGATGAAGAAATCGAGGTCGGAAAGTACTTAAGGCAGGATTTCGAGCGATCTGGTATTGCCATGGATCCAGCTACCAGAGAGAATTTTGTCATGCTTACCCAGCAGATTTCCCTTTTAGGTTCGACCTTCAATAATGAACTCCACGACATGGAGTCATTCTGGGTTGCGGTGCCCCGTGACGAATTTGAAACGATTGATAGTCCCGACCTTAAAGCAGAAATCTTGCTGTTTCAGAGTAAGGCGCCGCTGCAACTGGATGATCAGATAATGATTCCTCTATCCGGCTCTATACCTCCCGCGGTCTTGTCCGGTTGTTCTTCGCAGGAAATTCGGAAACGTGTTTGGGTGGCGCTACACAACTCCCTGAAGGACCAGCTCGAGACTCTCAATGCCTTTGTCCAGTACAGAGCGGTACTTTCAAAGATGTTAGGTTACGAATCTTTCGCTCAATATCAATTGGAACACAAAATGGCAAAAACTCCCAAAAATGTCGTTGCATTTCTTCGTAACATCCAACTGAGTCTCCTTTCTAGGCCAGGGGGCGTCGTGGATGAGATAAGAGAACTTTATGGTAATAAGGAGAAGTCGGTGTCATTTTCTGACGACCAGATCTTGAATCATGTCAAACCTTGGGATAGAGACTATTTGCTTGAAAAGCGGGAGAAAGGATTACAAAGCACGGAGCCACTCGAGAACATATCGGAATACTTGTCGGTGGGATCCATAATGAGCGGTCTCGACATGCTTTTCCGCAGCCTCTATAACGTGGCCCTCATACCAGAGCCTACCATGAAGGGCGAGACTTGGAACCAAAATCAAGTTAGAAAGTTGAGCTATGTGGATATCTCTACCAATGAGGTTTTGGGCCACTTGTATGTGGATTTCTGGTCGCCGAAAGTATTACCCTCTCATTTCACCATTGTTTGCTCGAGGGAACTCAATGTAGATATTGGAAGCGAATCCAGTGATTCTATTGCAAAGGAGGTTCATCTCAGTGAAAATATGGACTATCAGTTGCCTGTCATCTCTTTGATTTGCAACTTTCAGAGTTCAAATCTGTCCAAGATCAGTCGCCTCGCCGGGATGGATAGCGACACTCCCACCCTCTTGAGTCTAGACCAAGTCGATACCGTTTTCCATGAAATGGGGCATGCCACACACTCTATGTTAGGTCGCACTAAACTCCACAACCTTTCGGGCACCAGGTGTGCCACTGACTTTGTGGAATTGCCTTCTGTTCTAATGGAGTCATTTAGCAATGACCCTCGCGTCCTATGCAAAATAGCTAAGCATTATAAGACAGGTGCGCCATTACCAAGAGAGCTTTTGGAGAAACACCAAATGTATTCAAAGAGTCTCAAAAACACTGAAACCTACATGCAGTCAAAAATGGCTTTATTGGATCAGGCGCTTCACAACGAGAAAGTGGTGAACATTTCCAATCAAAAATCATTCGAGGATTTTGATTCTACCAAAATCTACCACGAGCTCGAGAAAAGTATGAAAGTGTTTGCCGATTGTTTCTCTACATGGCACGGGAAATTTCCTCACTTATTCTCATATGGTGCTGTATACTACTCTTACCTTCTTGATCGCGCAATCGCAGAGAAGATTTGGAAGGGCCTTTTTGAAAAGGACCCTTGGAGTCGAGAGGCAGGCGAGAAATACAGATCCAGCATTTTGAAGTGGGGTGGGACAAGGGATCCGTGGGTATGCTTGGCGGATGCTTTAGACAATAAGGAACTCGCGAAAGGTGACCAGAGATCTATGGCACTCATCTGCGAAAATTAACCTGGACAATTCACATCATAAACGCTGCCATTTTGATAGCAAGAAGAGAAAAAAATTGAGATTTCGCAAAAGGAGCGCCAAGATTGTTCTGGAAATTTCTTTTTTGACTATTGCAAATTCATCTTGCCAAAATCAGTGGACTGCTCTGCGTATATTACTCGGTTCGACCGCATGCAGGCCGCGCGAAATTCAAATTCGATCAGTTTTTGGTCGCGCGCTGCAGACGTTTCCCCCATTAGGAGACACCTTCTCAAATGCAATTTTTACGATATGCAAGTTCCTACAGAAACACGTCTGCATTGAAAAGACCCGTCTTCGATGTGAAGGGCATCATATCACGACGAAATGAAATGAGAGACTCAATCGCGCGAAGGGGTGATGCAAATTTAGAGGCGTTGGACTTTCTTTTGACCAATCGATCGAAAGAGCAGTCCATGCAAACCGAACGTAACATGCTCTCGAGCCAGAGAAAGAAACTCGGGTTTGAGTTGAGCAAATTGCTCAAAGCCCCTTTGGATGAGAGTAAGCAATCCGAAAGAGAAAGTCTACAAATCGAACTTCTGCAACTCAAGAAAAATATTACCACCCTAGAAGATGACCTAGATCTGTTGTCGGAGAAGATCCATGATGCGGTCGACTCACTCCCCAATTGGATATCTAATTCTGCACCCGTAAATCCCGACACCCCAGAATTATGCGAAGTCATCAATGGTGTTTCGGTTGAGGAAGTTGAAACGTCGATGCCGCTTACAAATTATGATCACAAAATCATCGGACAAAAGTTGGACTTGATGGAGTTCGATAAAGCTTCGAAAGTCTCTGGCTCTTCCTGGTATTACCTTATCAATGATGGCGCACTTTTAGAGCAGGCTCTCGTTCAATTTGCTTTATCTAAGGCAAGGAAGGCTGGTTACAAAATGGTGGTTCCGCCCTCTATTGTCAAGACTGAAATTGTTCATGCTTGTGGGTTCAAGCCACGTGATCAACATGGGGAAAAGCAGGTCTATTCGATCGAAGGAGAATCCTTGTCACTTTCAGGCACCGCCGAAATTCCTCTAGGTGCTTTACATTCCCTGTCCACGATCAATTCGCCAATTAAGTACGTTGGAGTTTCAAGGGCTTACAGAGCTGAAGCGGGAGCACGTGGAAAAGACACGGCGGGTCTTTATAGGGTGCATGAATTCACAAAGGTTGAATTGTTTCATTTCACGGATTCAAGCAGATCGGAAGATGAGCTCGAGGCGCTACGTGAATTTCAATCAAGCATTATTCGCGATCTCGGGCTCAAGGCTAAAATGCTAAACATGCCTACAACTGACCTCGGGGCACCTGCCTATAAGAAGTACGATTGTGAGGCGTGGATGCCCGGCCGTGGCTCATGGGGTGAATTGACTAGTTCTTCAAATTGCCAGGATTACCAGGCGAGACGTTTGGGAATCAAATACATTACGAAAGCGGGGAAGCTAGAGTATGCACACACTTTGAACGGTACAGCTATGGCAATCCCTCGCGTTATTGTGGCGATTCTCGAGCAATTTTACGACCCGGAAAGAAATACTGTAAAGATTCCCGAGGTTCTTCGCCCGTTTATGGACGGAAAATCAGAGATCGGAGAAATTTAGAACTGTACATAGTGATTGATCAAGTGTATTTGATCAGAAGTGTAAATAAGCAGGGGCTTTGTATATAGGCGCAATCTAAATTTAGAACCCCATACATAAAGACAATTACAAGTCTTATCAAACCTCATCATGCCAGACTATGAGAAGAATCGTTTTTGAAGACAATACCTAGGGTTAAACCACGAGCCATTTCACGCTTGGTTTCAGCATAAAGTAGCAGTATTACCATTAATTCCTCTTTGATCTGCTTGTGCAGAAGAGTTTCTATAAACTAATTCTTTTCTTTCAAAACTCATTGTCGGAGTTATTGGAAGCGACGTCTTCTCGTGAAACCGCGTGCGCTGGCATGCTTGCTACCCTGGCACTCCTTTGTAAAGGTGAGATATTTCGTAGCTCTCTGACCTTATTCAAGTGCAATTCCTGCATTTTACCATACTTATCAAGATTGATTTCCTTTATTGAGGATTGAAGTGCCTGGGAATCCTCTCCAAGCGTCTTAAAGTTATTTTGTAAATCGACCAAAAGCTGTAGTTTTGTGCTGTAAGTATCATTCAATCTGGCGTATTTTTCCGAGAGTATTTTATAAGAAGCATCGAGCTCCTGATATTTTTCTGTAAGAAGTTCATAATCTGACTGACGGGCTTGCATCTGACTTTCGTCTGCTTCCTGAAAAACAGCTTGGTTTACCGAATCACGCGCTAGTAAAGTTTCAATTTTTTCGGTTTGTGCTCTGAACAATACTTCAATACGATCGATCGATTCTTGTACCTGATTGTCTGACTTCTCAGTCAATGTAAGCATCTTGAGGGACTGTAGAACCTCGGAGAGCTTCAAATTGACTTCCTTAGAATTCTGTTGTGCGAGAGACTCAACCCGATTACGAAACTCACCGAAAGAATTCTGGATCTTAAGTCCCGCGATCTGTTTCTCGATGGCCAGAAGTCTGTCTAGAAAAAGTTTTTCTGAGTTTGTTTGTGATTTCTGAAGCTCAGGTAACCCCATTCTCTGGAGGGAATCGCATATATCTCTCGAGATAGTTTCATGGGAAACCTCGAGACTCCGCTCGGTCGCCGATCGTAAGTCTTCGAGAGCTCCAAGGATCTTGGCCACATCGGTTTTCGTGGCTCCGCCTTCTTTGATGACCTCTTGTGTGTACTCGGAAATGCCCGCAAGAAGCATATTAAGGTTTTGGTTGTTATTCTTCAGCCTGTCGTATAGCTCACCTACATCGGCTCGAGTCTGCAGAGTGCTTGCTCCAAGCAAGCTCAAATACTTTACGATCTCAGAATGTGAAGAGTGAATTTGGTCGAAATGATCATCGATTTTGTCACTCTGGAGAAAACTGAGTTTTCCTACCGCGCCATTACCATTTCTATGCGGTGATATCGGCTTCAATATCTTGTTTGAGCCTGAGCTAGGAATTTTACTGGTAGGTTCCGTCCGCTCATCTGACAGGAAGCTATCAGCTTCTAGCGTATTTACCAGGGTTTTTTCATTAGTGTCGCCTGTCATGAATTCTGAGGTTTGCTGAAGGTGTTTTTATTTTACTGATGGTAAACAAAACTGGCGCGCGCGTCTGCAAGGTCTACTGTACTTGAAACAAACAAAAAGTATTTGAAATATACAGGTATATTTTCGCTAGTAAAATTTTCTCAGTATCCAAATTTGCTCTTCACGGCCAGCGAGTACAAAGATCTTTTTTGCGAGTCTACAGTGTCATTCATAGCCTCTGAAAACCCACTGGCGTAGTTGTTGATTTGCTCTTCGACCGAATCGAGCCCATCTCTCAAACCCCTCACAAATCTCAGTGTTCCGATTGCGTAAGGGTTACTGGTGGCAGACTTCCGTACTGGTTCAGCGTAAGGCTCATTTTCTTTACTTTTACCAAGTGCGGTTCCTCCATAAGCCGCATACGACTGATTAGGATTCGCTTCGGGGCTTATGTTGAAAGCCAAAATGCTTTCTGGATGCTTGGCCTCTTTTCTGTTTGGTCCAGATATTAAAGTGGTCAAATCTTTATATGAAATGTATGTGTTCTGTCCCTTGGCCCATTGCCAAGCCCCAGTGGTGGGTCGTGGAGGAATAATGGCCGTTTCGTTGAAAAGCATGTCTGTCGGCTTCACTTTGAAAGGCTTATTTTTTGTCTCATCGAACAAAAGTATGTTCAAAATCTCGGTCGAACTCACGCTTGCAAAGATTTCACCTGACGAGAGAACGGTGGTTGTGTCCACGGTTCCCCTTTCGAAAGCGCCCTTTATAGTTCCGTAGATATCCTTGTGGATTTTGATGTCAGCAATATCACTGAGCGCTGGAAGTGAGAATAGCTTAACAAAACCAGACTTCGTTATCGCTGCAAGAATAGCCCCCTTATCCCTAAAGGATATGACGCCACTGCCTACGCATATGTCCTCGATAACTTTGTGAGCTAACTTTTGTTTGGGCGATTTCAAAACTCGTAAGTCTCGCGGAGACGACACCACAATCAATCCAGGGATCAATATGTTCTGACCTAATCTTTGGAACAGATCCAAAGACGCAATGGCGGAGTCTCCGGTATTTGCATTCAATGGTGTAATCTTACTCAACCCCGCCTCTCCGGAAGTATCAGATGACCTGTAATTGAGCCCTAAGGTTTTGTCGGCAAACACCACTTCGAAGGCGCCATTTCGCTTGGGTATCACTTTGAAAGTCAAAAAATTGCCACCCGAGTTGGTACCAATGAGCAATAGTAAAGAAGAAAACCCATCTTGCCCATACTCCATGATCGCAAACTCCATTGCAGTGACATAACATTCACCAGAAAGAGATGGTAGATGACTGGTAATAGAATCCAAATTTAGAATCACTGCCGGGCCACGGGCAATGTCACAAACGACCAACCTACCCGACTTGTACCCCACTGCAGCAAAGCCGGCGTGAGACATTTTGAGGAAACTGATTTTATCTCCTGGGACTGTGAGCAACGCAAACGGAACAAATGAAGATTTTTGGAACTCCCCCGAAACTCTTTGGCTCAAATCCACAATACGACCATCGCCATTTGAATGGAGTAATTGACATTCAGAGTAGTCTTTTCTCGAAGGTGATCTGATATTTGCAGTTGCTTTCCCTAATTTGCAAAAAGCCACATTTCCACTTTCGAGACCAACAACAGCATGCTTACATTCAAAGCTGAATGAAACATGCGAAACTTTGTAAGACGAAGGGTGTATGCCATCATTCAATGTATCTTTTAAACAAAACTCGAGGGTTTGTTCACTGCTTTGGCGGTCACCAGATGTTACATCAATGCATCTGACGGTTCCGTCCTCATGACCACTAATTAAGATATTGTGCATGCCATCTTCAATCCCGAGTCTTCTGGGGAAATGTCTGTCTACGGACGCACCGCCAGAAACGAGCGAAGAATCAACAGATCCCCCGTGTTGTTTGCTCGAGGTAACGCTATACCAGTCCGCTCTTTTCACAGACTGCAATTCACTAAACGTCATTGGAGGACATACCATTTGAACTGAAGGAGGAGCTTTGACAGCCTCTTGCGTTCTTTGAAGCAGGTTTATATGTATCCCACCTTTATCAGTGACAATCAAAATGTGAGATGGATTGTGTCCACCATCGAAATATGGCTGTCCGTCTGCTGCCAATGGCAACATAAATGCAACTTGCTCTGGGATTTCATCTTGTGTTGCTTCACTGAAGTCAACGGTGATGTTGTCGTGGTCCTCGAGCATTTTCGAGTAAAATTCGCCTTGTTTCTCGTGTGAAGTTAAGGTATATTTGAGAGTGAAACCCAAGTTCAATACATGAACAAGATTAGGGCTGGAAGCTGAAGACCCGCATATTATCAAAGTTGTCTCCTCGGGATCCTGGCCGGTAATCCATGCCAAATGTGGGTCGGCTGGTGTCTCACAATGAGTAGGAGTACCCGGGAGATGAAGAAATGTTTCTTTTGCAGTTCTAGCATGGAGCAAGGTTCCGTCGTTTGCGTCAAAAAACACCAAAGTTCCATCGTTGTGAACTGTAACGACATGAAGGCCATTTGGGTGATAATGGGCTTCTTTCATGCGAGGAATTACTTCTTTCACCGAGCCAAAAAGCTTCTTTTTCCCCCCTGTTTCAAATTTGTTGGAAAACTCAAATCCCCTGCAGTCAGGTGTCAACCGGTATATGAAGTCATTTTTTATGGCGCCTGATGTCAAGGAATATTGCACGGCGCAATGGGAATACACTACCAAGATCACGCCGATGTCTCTTGGATGCCATCGAATGAAATGCACAGGAGAAAGCTTTTGTTTTGGTAAAATGGATTTTTGCAAATTATCAATTCTCAAAGGTGTTAAGTGAAGCCTATCGACATCATAAAATAGCAACGAACCGTTGGATAATCCCAAAATAAGCCAATCCATTGACGGGTCGGACTCGACTGCAGTAATAGATCCAGGAGCCAGGTACTTGCCCAAGATTTGCTTTGTATGAAGGGACAAGATGGTGACGTTTCCAGAGGACTCAATACATGCCAAATACACGCCCTTGATAAAACGGAGGTGATTAATGTGGCCAGATGTACGAAGGTCAAATACAACCTCGACAGAGCCTTGGCCATAAACATGAACGGAGTTTTGTTTTGTGGCAAGTGCAAGAAGTGACTGGACGGGATCATGTGCCGCAGAGACGATAGAATTCGAAGGAAGACCGAATTGATCTCCGGCAATGAGTTTAAGATGTTTTGCCAGCAATTCCGGGGAAAGAGATCCTGTCCCGGAGTTGCGGAGCGCATTACTGACGGAGCTCAACGATAGAGGTGCCTTGCGCAGTTTAAATTTGTTGAACATATTGCCAACGCTTTGTTTTTAAGGATTGATTTTCGATTTATAGTCGTAATTATAAGGTCTACTCAGAGGTGCACATTTCGCTCGCTCACGCGCAGTCAAGTCCGGCTGAGGCTGAGCTTCGGGCCCGCGAAGGTCATGCTGAGGTAATTATGGTCGGTATGTCTCAAAAAGATGCATTTCTTTTGAACTCAGAAAGTTTTACTCGGTAAAATACTTAATTGGTGAACCCGACTTACCATGCATAAAGCGGGTTTTTACAAAAAAAAAATTGTGTCTCTTCGTCTCGTGAACAGTGTTAAATTTGCGGCTTCATTTTTTCGCGTGTGCAGCATTATTGGGGCGAGAGGTATGGAACCGATTTCATTCAAGTAATGATTGTTGAGCAAAAGTCGACCAGTTTTTTTGGCGCCAACTTGAAGTTTCGCTCCCCGGTCCCAGGCTCTGCGCGCGCGCACAGGGTTTGGTACAAAATCTATATAACTATAGAAACCTATAACCGCATACGTCATCCCATTACGTGAGGAAATCCTCAAGGAGTCCATCGTAGAAACGCCTTCTCATATCAGGAGTGGAAGAAAAGATCTTTACACCATCGTTCCTCCTTAATGGAATTCCGCTTCTGTTACTGTGGGATTTAATTAATGACAAGGCCCATTGGATTCGTCTGCGAATCAGGCGCATCAACAGCCTGTGCAGCAATTTCTTTTCATTCGCACATCATGCACTTTTTTGATCACCTTTACAAACAAGTAAAGGTTTTTCAAATTTTGAATTGTTAGGGTTTGCGGTACAATCATCTTTTTTTGAATGCATGGGGTCGGAAACCCAATTTTTTGCCACATGAATTGGGAGCACGAACACTCGTTATAAAGGTGTGCTAATATTTCATCCAGGTCCACCCTCTGCGAGCATAACATGCATGTGAAGTCCGGGATATGAGGTTCGTTATAAATCGGAACATAGGATCCGAAATTGAAGAGGTGGATGGCTGTAAAATGTTGTCTTATCAACCATTTAATTTTGTAAAGTTCTTATATATGGGCAGTATCAAAAATCAGCAATGAAAAAGAACCAAGTGCGTTCTTAATTTCTGGCCTTGCTCGCGAAAAGATCCAAGGATAATCGAATACTTGAAATGTTTTTTTTGAATCTTTTCGTAATTTTGAGTTTCTTTTCAATATTAGTTAAAGTTGATTCTTGACAATTAACATTAACATTAGCCAATTTTTAAAGACAAACAGCAGTTTGCCAATTTAACTTCGCTGAAATCAGATAGTCTTTCCTGGAATCTCGAGGCAAAGAAATGTAATCCTCGTACTTTACAAAAGTTTCAAAAATGTCAAAGTATATTTTCAAATTTAAGACCCAGCACCTCCCCTTTTTTTATATAATTTTTCTCCCCAAGGACGACATTCGTTGCTCATACTTCCCTGTCAATTCAAAGTCCTGGATTGTGCAGGCGCGCGGCCCAAGTCAACACGTATACCAGACTTACGGTTCAACTTCAACGAAACTCGATCCTCAGAATGGTATGTGGTGCTTGAAATTTTCCTGCTAGGTTCGAAAATATACTAACATTAGTCTCTTGATCAAATCGTGGGCCTCTCTATGCTTGGAGTAGCCACCGCAGTCTTTTCCTATTACACAGCGTGGGTCTTTTTATTGCCTTTCTTGGAGGAAGACAATGTGATCCAGAGCTTTTTCCTTCCACGTGAATATGCCATAAAATTACCAATTGTCTTGCTTTTGGTGGCTGCTCTCGGAGTGGGATCCTTCGTCGGGAATGTTTTGATCAAAAACTCTCAGAAGGAGAAGGCAAAAAAGAGTAAGAAAGCAGATTAAGCGTTGACTATATTTTACAATCTCAGTTTATTAACAAATAGAGCGTTTGAGAAACTCTCGGCTTCTCGACTAGCAATGGTTAGCTCGAAAGAAATACATGCATTTTAAACTTATTTTCGCTCAACGCGCTAATTGAAATGTAAATTCAAGTCATTCCTTTCTTTATGCGCCTCTTATGGTGTAATCACCTGCTTTGGTGATGTACTTGACTCCCTTGTAGGGCTTCACAGAATCCCCTAATCCTTTGGAGGACATCAACTTAAGACTGTCTATCTTAAGCCCGCTTGGAACATGTCCTTTATATGAAAAATCTATTTTCAACCATGAGGGAAATATAGCATTTCCTCGATTTTCGAGCGTCGTTTTAAGAGAATCACGCAGATCTATTTCTCTGGAGGAAAGATCACTAACGTGAGTCAGATTATTGGCCGTTTGAATCGATGCTCTGAGGATCGGCTGACTGCCAGTCAGCAAATTCCGTATATTCCAATGGCCGCACCCTGCCCCCTTGTAGGAGAATTCACCATCCGTGACCTTGATGACTCTGATTTTGTCGATTTTGTTGTCATCGAGATTTTCCGTCTCGTGAGTTGCATTCACCGACGGCTCATGCGCAAAGATCTGGACCTGTATCATTTCAATCTGAGATACCGCTTGATGTTTCAGAGTTGTGATGTGGACTTCAAACTCGTCTTTATTGACACCTAGGCCTGTCTGCAAATTGAACTCGATTAAGCCCAACATTTCGAGTTGCGTTTTTTCTGACAACTCATCAAGATCTATCTGATACGTCATAAGCGTAGAGCGGCCGTCGGCAGGTATGAAAGTCAATGCTTTTGATCGCGTCCAAGCATCGAGATTGATGCATCTATGGAATTGAGGCGCCTCTAGGTAAGTCTTGGCAGAATTGAGTAATATTTGTAACTCGGGAGTTCCGGTGATTCGAGACAAAAACTCGATTCTACCAGCAATTGTTCCAGTCATTGGTACAAGCTTCATATCCGCCTTGGCCATTTGCGTTGAGTAGAAAGCAGAATCGAAGTTTTGCGCCAGTGACGCATGTTGATGTTTTCTAATTCTTTTGGGTTTCAAGATTACGCTCACGGTCTCAGTGACGTCAACAAACATCTCATTATTCGTATATCTAGCATTGGATCTTCTCCACGGCACTGAGCTTTGTTCGTTTGTGCTCAGAGGGATTCCGTTATTTGCAAGAGAAGCTAGCGATTTGTTGTTGGCTGCAGATGCCAATTGGCTGCCTGTGTTGAGAATCTTCAGAAGAATACTTTTCAGCAGCACCACGTCTTTCAAGTTGTTGAAGTCTGTAATGTGAGGAAGTCCATCCGAAATCATTTGATGAAGCAAAAGTGTTAAAGTATCATTGTTCGACGTGATCTTCAGGCTGCTCAAAGACAGACCAAAATACTCTTGCATCGTTTCAATCAATTTGTCCATGAAAACGAAAGGGTAAAGCGGATTGAACCCATCACCCAAATCACGCCTCTGGCATAATATGTATATGATTATACGATCAACCGCATGCGAACAAATGAAGTATTCTTGACTGCTTTCCACGAATTGAATAGGATGTTTCGCATGGTCCATGAACTTATAATTGAGCGTGCTCACAAGCGCCCGATACGTCGGTACATGCTGATGAACCAAGTATTCGAATGCTAAGGTATTCAGAAGGTCGGTGACGTAAACCCCTTCGAACATTGATATTTATATAAAGGTTCCGATTTGTTGGGGGTGCGATACTACGTTGCGTGAGAATGGCGATGTAGAAATTGGGGTTCTTAAGATCGCGCTTGAGAGAATAGACCACGCGTTTGAAAACTTGTAATTCGCCACACTTAGAGAGGGAAGCTAAAATTTGTAAAATCAATGATTATATGACTCAACCTTTAAAAACTTATTTTTTTAATAAAGAAAAGGATTTTACACTTACTTGATGAAGTTCCTTGAATGGCAAGTTTTTACAATAGTGATTACTTACCGCCGCGCTAGTGCCTCATAGTACTGTACTGCTCGCGAGTTCGCGGAGGTACTGGTGTATATACTGGTATCGAGATTTTTTCACTTCGAGGCACCTGGTAGATCTGGTAGGTCTAGAAAGCATGTTTAGGAAACTTTTACTAAACTGTGAAAGACAATTTTCTTCCTCTGTTTCGAGGAAGTCTTTTGTCGGCAAGTCACCCGTCAGGTTGGCGGAAAATGTTGAGTTCACATCAGAAATAATACCGAAGGAGTTCTGCAAGTCATTCACCAAAGGAAAAAAAACCTATGCATTGGAAAAGCAAATCACCATCAAGGGCCCTAAAGGCTCTATTAGAACCACGGTTCCAGGATTTGTCAGAGTCTTCAATGCGGATAATGTTGTCAACGTGACGGTAGAAAGACCAAATAACAAGATCCAGAGATCCATGTGGGGAACCACACGTGCTCTCATTCAAAACCATGTAATAGGAACGACCGAGGGACACTTGGCCACGTTAAGATTTGTCGGTACGGGTTACAGGTGTAGTATAGAAGAAACTAACGGCCAGCAATTTGTTGTGTTGAAAATCGGTTTACCGTATACCCCAAGACTAAAGGTCCCAGAAGGCATCAGTGTTAGCTCGAGTAACCCAGCTGCACTCTTGATAGAGGGCATTAACAAGCAGCAAGTGAAGCTCTTTGCCGCAGTGATAAGGGAATACAGGAAACCAGAGCCCTACAAAGGTAAGGGTATATTTGTTGACGACGAAACGATCAAATTGAAGCAAAAGAAGATCAAGTAGTGAGGCCACATGTAAATATTAAATAAAGACGGCTTATGATAGTATTCGAAGAGGTTCTATGGTTACCAACTTCGCAGGTCAAAGGTCACGAGACGACTAGGCCGAACAATCCTTCAGGGGGATTTTTGTATTTTGTCATTTTTCAATTTGCAAGATAAACTTAATCATATAAGGATATTCTTTGCATATAAAAATTTATCATCTGTTGTATTGTTAAATATTTCTGTAGCCAAAAATTACTTCAGAAGCCGTCTGGCGAAACATGCCGCGCAGTGCGCGCACAGACTCGCATCAAAAATTTCGAGACCATTCATATTCCAGGTTTTACATTAGTGATGAATTCTATGCCGTCTTTGTGGACCAGAGCAAGTCCGAAATTGGCCTCGGCCAAGCTCATGTCGCTTCTGTTCCGGAGAAACGCCGCCAGACTCACCTCTGTTCACGCGATTCCTCTGACTTATACAACTGCGCCATTGATCAACCATAGCATAGCCAAGTCCAACGAGAGAAAGACGCTTCTTTCCAGACCAGGACTTCTTGGTACAAAAAGAGAAATGATCACGTGGTTCACACCCACGGGAACGCAGCACGCGGCGACGATTATTGAAATAGATTCGTGCGAGGTCATCGACACGATTTCATCCGCAGAGCACGGGTATTCGGCCGTCAAAGTCGGCCATGTAGACAAACTCAAAAATGTGGATAAGGGAACCTTGAGGATGTGTAAGGAGGCCGGAGTTTCACCCAAGGCCAAAATTTGCGAGTTCAGAACCAGAACTGATGAGGGCCACATTATGCCAGGCGCAGAGCTCACGGCTGATTATTTCGCCGTGGGCCAGCTTGTGGACGTCAAGGGCGTCACCAAGGGTAAAGGTTTCGCGGGTGTTATGAAAAGACACGGGTTCAAAGGTTTGGGTGCCACTCACGGTGTTTCCGTTTCTCACAGATCGGCCGGTTCGATGGGTGCTACGCAGGATCCAGGAAGAGTCTTGCCGGGTAAGAAGATGGCTGGACGCATGGGTGGAAACAACTGTACCGTGCACAACAACGAAGTGTTGCACGCGGACGGAAATGCGGGAATTTTGGTTGTGAAGGGCCAGATTCCAGGCCCAAGAGGTGCCTACGTTAGAGTCTCGGATGCGAGAAAGATTTACGGCAAGTCGTTGCTCTCACAAAACAAATTGTAAATAGAAAGTAGAGGGGCATATTGCTCAGAGAAGTAAAGTTAAGAAGAACATTTTTAGCAAGTTTGCTCGATTGAGATCTCTTATCGAAATAGTGGTGGAACTTATAAAGAGAACCATGCAACATGCAAAGCGTGCAGTCCATAAAGATGTGTTCTTGCGATGATTTATCGATGTTTTCACGTCCTATACTACGTGCCTGAACTCAAAAGCCTCTAGACGCAGAATTTTTGACCTACACAGTTACCATTCGAAGTGAGTCGCAATCAACTTCACCATACTTTCTTTCTTCAAAACAGCAACTCAACTTTTCAACGACAATGAATCTCAAAGCGATGAATCTCAAAGAGATGTTAGCCCCGCTCAACACCTTCTATGAGAATTTGAGAAATTTGGATTGGTTCGTGAAAACGGTCAAGAAGAAGAGGATGAGAAGGGTCAGCCAGTAGAGCCTCTTCTGCTTGAGCAGATCAAAGAGAAACTAAGGGCAACACCCCCGATGGGCCGATAAAACGCTAATTGAAGAACAAAAACAGACGCGCATCGAGCTGGGCTATTTCTGCTGAGATTCAGAGTAAGACAGCTCGTGGTATTGGTACTGTCTCGGGGCCGGCTAGCTTCAAAGCCAGGCATGATTAAAGTAATGATATGTAAAATACATGGTTTTGCTGAATGAAGGTAAAACCCATCAGAAGCATCCTTTCATTAGACATCTTAACCAAAAATAAGAAAAGAAATCGGGCATATCTTTCTAATGAGTGCACTGACCTCAATGCAAACACCAGAAAATGCACTAATCATAAATGATTTAGTACGAGTAAAATGGTCCAAAAAAAGAAGATACACCATTTACAAAGACAATCCCCGGATGGTTCTGGTAAAAGGCAAGAACCATGTTCGCTTAAGAGATTGATCTTCTGGCGATGAAGAAAAGAGCTCCTCGGCGGCGTTGCGGATATTCCTGCGGTTTTATTCATTTTGGTCGAGTGCCGGGTAACCCACGCGCGCATCACAACGTCCAAAGTTGTTGCAGCCAACGCGAGTGACACAGCGGCTAAACAATTAAAAAGGTTCAAGAATACTGGTACGTCTGTCGAAACAATTCTTTACGATATGCGTCGGTCTAGAATGCTATTTGATATTATGTATGAAATGAGTGTGGCGCAATCATTTGCTTCTCGTTAATATGCTGTTGGTCAAGAGCTCTAGTGCGCTTCTTGCATCTGATTCAGGCAATGCTCGTAAGTTAGCCAAAGCATTGGCACAGTACTCATGTGCCATCTTCTTGGTTTTCTCTACTCCGCCCCATTTTTCCACCGCCTTTCTTGCGATCTCCACATCTCCAGGCTCGCTGAATTTACGCGCGATAAGCACTCCTAAGTGAGGCTCCTCTCTCCAAGCGAAAAGTATCGGGGCAGTGGCCAAGCCCAACTTCAAATCAGCTTGGCTAGGCTTTCCGATGGCTGCGTCACTGGAAGTATAGTCTAACATGTCGTCGACAATTTGAAA
This sequence comes from Metschnikowia chrysomelidarum, assembly GCA_030582795.1. Lineage (NCBI taxonomy): Eukaryota > Fungi > Ascomycota > Pichiomycetes > Serinales > Metschnikowiaceae > Metschnikowia > Metschnikowia chrysomelidarum. The sequence continues at coordinate 209,560 of JAJMGZ010000245.1, read as the reverse complement.
GCATAAGCCTAAATTCCTTCCGAAATCATAGCAGTTCTCAATAATAAGATCCTGAGAGCCGCTCAATACTGCAGCTGCGCGGGACAGCTTGGACATCAAAGATGCAGTTTTTAAATACGTCTTGTGGAGATAATACTCAAAGGCAGCATCCACATTGGTTTTATGATCAACTTCGACTGGAGACGACACCGAGTACTCGTGCTGCTCAACCGGTACTTTCCCAGTAGGTTTTGGAATCTTCTTCACATCCCCGTCATTCGTAACGGTTGATTCATCGTGATTTATCACTGTATTTTTCAACTGCATAAATTCACCCTCGACCAAGTTGGCAATTGTAGTGGACAACAACTCGATAACTTCGGGATTACGCAATCGAGCGATGGCAACGGAAGCACGTCCCAAAAGGAAATCACCCGCTAGAACCGCCATCTTATTAGTGAAGGCAATATTGCCGCTGGGGCGGCCCCGCCTGGCGTCGGACAAGTCGATCACGTCATCATGGAGCAAAGACGCCGTGTGAATCATTTCCACAATTTCGGCCAATCTTCTTTGCTTGGGAAGAATTCCATTTGCCGCATCCAATTCCGGAAGTTGGTCCATTGGTTTAGATAATGGATCCAAAATGACGCGGGGATTGATGCCGTGCAACACCGCGAGGGGCGAGATTGAATTATTTACAGAATTTCCCGCCAACACAGTCTGCTGCGGCACACCCGCGTAAGGCTTTTGCTCTGAAACATCCTCAGAGTCAATTTGTATGCGATTTCTCTCCTCGATCGGAATTTTCAGTAATGCTTTTGAGAGTAAGAGCACAATAAGTGGTCGCACATTTTTGCCCTCGGCCTCGAAGTAGTAACTCGACACACGGTTTAACATCGGATGGCCAGAACCGATTAAATTAGCAATCAGCTTAGCTAAGTTGGACATTTCATGACTGACGATCGAAAATGGGTCGTCGAATTTCTTGGTAGATGGCTGCACCATCTTCTCTGCCGCTTCTACCGCAACCTGGAACGAGCTGTTTCGCTCCTTATCTCTGATGACAACGCACGGAGAAAAGCATCTTCGTGTTTCTCTGGAGATATATCTATTGAGGCCCACTAACGCAGGTTTTTTATGCATGAGAAGCATAGCCTTGATTCCGTTAGACAGTGAAACTATTTGAAGGTTCAATTGTAAGGAGTAGGCGTGTGGTGCACGGATGTCTCAGACGGTTCGGCTGCACTCAGATCCAGGGTGTGAGTTCTGCTTCACTTTTAATCCAACTATTTTTCAAACAATCAAAGATGCCAGCGACAGTTGCTATTCAGAAAATATCCTGATGAAAGAGGTATTTTGAGCCTCATTTTGCTTGTTCATAGGCCTCTCAAGTGACTCCGACACTCATTGCTGGCACGGCAAGGCTGGCTTTCCTTTGAGAGCATGAAATCATTGCTTGTGTGCAAACCTTCTTATTGAGTCAAATTTTATTGCTTCATATTATCTTGAGTTAAGTTTGGAAGGTGCTTGCTCACCAACTGCATAAACTACATCAATTTGGGTAGCCGTGCTCCTTTTTCAACGTTCTGCCCATTTAATAAAGCACAATCGTTTAAGAACGGAGTCGGTCGCTTGAATTGAATGGTGAATAAGCCAATCTTTTTTTTGAGTGCACAAAAGTCAGAAGAAGTGAAATACCCTACTTTTCAAACAAAAAGAACGGTGTTAGTGTGGATGCAAATGAGATTAGCAAATAATCTCCGGCATGTGCGCGGCCGCGTTACGTACGCACTTTTGTTCGTGCTATAAATTGGCACTAACCTTTATGAACTTCCATCAAAAAATACAATGAAATAAAATATAAGCATTTGGGGCAATATCGAAATTAAGTGAGCCAAAAAAGAGCGTGAGGGGCAAGCTGGGAATCGAACCCAGGACCGCCCGCACCCTAAGCGAGAATCATACCACTAGACCACGTGCCCTCACTGGCGAAAAAGCGCCGGCGTAAACTTATGAATTAAATTACCAAACACAAAGAATCATATTTGAGCTCTTTTGACGTTTGGGCTGAAATTTTAAGATACTATTCCAAAGAAATAAAATCAATAGTAATTAGTTAAATTTTTGCTGAGGTTCAGCGTGAGATAGCTCGTGGTTGGACACTTGGTATTGTCTCTGGGGCCGGCTAGATTCGTAGCCAGGCATGATTAAAGGTTTTATGTGTAATTTATTATATAGTTTTGCTTATGGAAGGTAGAAATACCGGCCAAAAGCGTCCTCGAATCTGATGCATCTACCAAAAAAAAAAAAAAAGGGGCTCCAATGGATTTAAACCACGCCAGTTAACAAGCAATAGAAGAAGCATACCAAGCTGGGTGATTTTTGCAGAACTGAAGCGTCGAAATACTCGTTTATCAGCACTTGATCTTGTCTCTGAGCCGTCTTGCATCATATACACGCTTTATCAAAGGTATGACAAGCAAATGATTATGTTTGCATTGCTTGAATGCTCGTCTGGTGCGACCTTTGATCTATTAAAGCAGCTTCTTCGTATAGAAGTTCATACACCAACTTAATATCTCTTCCTCTAACCTCCTAGGACCTTTTTTTGTCTTATAAATTGATGGCTTTCCAGTTTTCCTGGAGGAAGGGTGAACATTTTTGCCATCCATGAAGGATGACAAAGAGTCTCAATTAATTCAGACATACTTCACATTAAAACATCATGGCAATTTGCTGAAACCTCGGTCGATCACGAATTACTTATAAAAGAATTTCCACCCCATTAACCACTCAAAAGAAGCTCTTGAAAACAATCAAATTTCATTTGCTATATTTTCTTGTTGATTGCAGATTTATTCCATAGTCTGCACAATTATAAGTCCTAAAAGCGAGTCAAAAACTGAGGTCGCCGCCAAACTGGTGATTTCACTGTTGGTGTCGAATGGTGGGCTTACCTCCACAACATCACCACCTACTATATTTAAACCTTCAAGCCCATCGAGGATTGTCAAAAGCTCCCTGGTTGTCCATCCACCAACTTCCATCGTACCTGTTCCCGGAGCATACGCAGGATCTAAGACATCAATGTCGACCGAAATATACACAGCAGTATCCCCCAAGGCCTCCTTAAGAGTTGCGACAATCTCCTGGACTCCTAGTCTATCGATGTCCCGTGCTGTGATTGTGGAGAAGCCGCACTCTTTGTCGTGTTTTTTATCGTATTTAGGGCTTATGTATGGCGCACGCAAGCCCAAATGAAACGATTTTCCTGCTTTCAAATAACCGTTCTCCGCTGCATAATGGAGAAATGTGCCATGATTCAATGACATGTAGTCGGTGAGTCCGCCGCCCAAAATCTTGGGATCCCAGGTGTCAATGTGGCTATCAAAATGTAACACGGCTAATTGGCCGTACTTTTCATATGCTGATCTAAGCGCCATTAATGTGATTGTGTGATCGCCGCCCATCGTAAGCACTTTTGTATGGGGAATCAGCTGAGCTCCGGAAGTTTTATGATTGTGAATTGCACGCTGGCCCCGGTATAATTGGTTTAAAGCTACACGGTTGTCGAAAGGGGTCATGGGGACATCTCCGCAATCGACAATCGACAAATTGTGAGAAGACGGATTGTACGGATCGACCTTGCCAAGCTTTGACCCTGGTCCGTTTGTTCTTACCGGAGTGACTCCCTCGCCGAGCCTGCGTGCGCCCAGTCGAATTGCCTCGGGTCCAAAACGAGCTCCTGGCCTATATGACGTACCTGTATCAAACGGAGCGCCCACAATCGCGATATCGATTGCAGAATCGTAAAGATTGGGATCGAAACAATCGAAGTGAGGAAATCCTCCAAACGTCACAATACCTCCAAAGAGATTAGTTTCACGTGAAATATCTCCCGTGCTATCATCGTCGGGCAAATTGAGCTTACCCCGCAGGCGTAAATATCCCGCGTGTGCCGCTAAGCGTAAGTCTTTTTGGTGCCAGGCCTTCATTTCTTCTAGCAGCTGCATCAATAGATGCGGAGATTCCAAAAGTTCTGCATAAGAGACAAAAGAAGATTTTTCATCTTGAGATGAGGGATATGTGACTGTTCCTTTAGAGATGAGCTCAGCCTTATATGTCTCAGACTCTTCTGTGCGTACGATTTCGCCATAAAGCTGGTCTATCAAGGAGTCCTGCGCATGAAAGCCTTCGACGTCAAGAATATTTTGGTTGGCTAGTTTGCCGTCAGTTTGAAAGTCACTTCCATGAGTGAACTTTTGGTTCGTTGGACTTGCTGATGTTATCGATGCGAACCATAGAGCAACACCTAATAAGATTGTGTGAGACAGCATTTCCAAAACTCGAACCTTACTTCTCAATTTAAAAAAACCCAACTGATAAGTTTGAATTGAGTAATTAGATCACTTAAATGAGACTCTTTTTATGCTTAGATGGTGCCCATTGAAGCATTTCGATGCGAATGCCGCTAGTTATCAATTACGGAATTTGGTGAGCGGAATTCGGTGAGCGGAATTTTGGCTCACGCGAGCTCGTAGCGCGAGTTCTCCTACATAGATGCAAAATGAGCTTTTAGTGCTTTACGGCATTATTTTTTGGGCCCTCTTTGAGCGAATTTTGAAACTGACTGTAAATTTCAAAAGTCGGACTCAAATCAGTGACTTTTGCTTTTCATGAAGCCCAACGACTTTTTGCGCAAGATGACTGGCGGGGTATAGTGGAATGCCATTACCTCTATTAAACCTAGCCTTGTGCCCTTCAAATTTAGCAAAAACTCTTTACACAAGCAAAAAGGTCATACTCAATTCTCAATTAATCTTCTTCAAGTTTGGTGACCACAAGACCGATTTCTAAGTACGATGCATATTAGAGACCGGTCTTCATGATCTGAACAAGAACTTATCATTTGAACTTCTCCTACCATAATCATGAGGCACGTAAAGTCTTTCTGAGCGATTAAGAGACTTTCGTAAATAAGAAAAAAAAAGAATTTTGTGGAGGAGAGAAGCATCGTTAACAAGCTGGCAGCACAGATATTGAGAAATATTTGCATTCGCAGTCTCCCGGTCAAGAGTTGCTGACATCCAATTGCCGCTTATCATCAAAAAAAAGAAAAAAATCATCTAGGCTTTTGGGTTTCTTGATCGGACAGATTTTAGTGATAAATTGTGAACTAAAATGGGCTTAGGAAAACCAGCCCCCAATTGCAACCTGTTTCAATGTCAGCACCTTGATGATGCGAAATCAAATGGAACAAGTGTGATGAGCTCTTACAGTATCCTAATAGCGCTGATTTTGAATTCAAATTCTTTTCACCCTTTTTTAGCCATCGATTAGCTAGAGATTGTCGATGATTAAATTGCAGCCAGTCGCTTACCCCTCGCCGAGTGCAGTCGCCGCGCCAGTCTCACGTTCAACACAACACTTCATATGATGCACTCCACAAGTGATCATTTCACTCAGCGTAGCTTTCACGACATTGCGCCAAGAAAAAAACCCTCATTTAACATTTCAATAATATCCTTCTAGAAATATGTTAACACTTCTTATTGGCGATTTGTTCATTCCTGACCGCGTGGTGGAGATTCCACCGAAATTTTGCAAGCTCTTAGCGCCCAACGCACCTTCGGTTCCGTCCAACGCCAAAATCTCCCAGGTGCTATGTCTTGGAAATATTACTCAGTCCGCATCCACGCTTAAATTTCTTCATGATCTTTCGCCGTTTTTCCATGCCGTGCGCGGCGAGTTTGACGACGCCAATCTTGTCAGCCAGCAACTTGCGCTTCTCGCGCCGAAAACGGATTCTTCCTTGCCTTTCTATAAGGTTGTTGCCGTAGATTCTTTCCGTGTTGGATTCACTTCGGGTCATCAGATCATGCCGCGCAATGATCCGTTGCTGCTTCTTGCGTTTGCCCGCGAAATCGACGTGGACATCTTGGTGTGGGGAGGCACTCACCGTGTGGAGGCATATACGCTTGACGGTAAATTCTTTATAAGTCCTGGAAGTGCTACAGGTGCTTTCAGTATGGGTTGGCCTGACTTAGACGAGGAAGATGAAGAGGACGAGGATGAGGAAGAGGAAGAGGAAGATATCGAAGTGGAAGATGAGGGAGAATCGCAGAAGAATGACCAGAATCTTGGAACAACTGAGCTGAGTAAGAAAAAAAAAAATGATTCAAAAGACGTTGAAGCATTAGGTGATGGCTCGAATGTCAAGTCTGACGAAAAGCCCGAAAATAGTGATGGTGAGACTGAATTCGACCCCGCGGGACTCACATCTAGTCTTCCATCTTTTTGTCTTTTGGACACCAACTCCACGAGATGTACGCTCTTTATCTACACTCATGTCAATGGGGAAGTAAAAGTGGATAAGGTGATGTATCTGAAGGAGTAATTCTTTTGCATTGCTTACAAACAAAGAAAGATCTGGTGGGAATACAGAAGGAATGTTTTTCTGCTTCTATACCAGTGGAAACCGGAGGTAAATACTAGAGTAAGGACGCTGGTGTTCTTATTGTGCAGTCAAGGACAAATGCTTCATTCATGCAACAAAATCATTCACCAGGAGAGATCATTTTGCAAATTGAAATTGTGAATTAAATTATGATGCAGGATTTTGCAGAAAACTGTATATGCATAAAAAGCGTCCCCCTATGAACGTCGCTAGGGGCTGGTGTACGCGTCCACCTCGGCTGTGTTACATAATGGCAATGGTTCACCAAGCATTATATCATGGCATTGAGCCTTGCCGTGAAAATGAATTCCTTCATTTCCAGCAGGTGACGACAGCTTCGAATTCAGGCAGTGAGTATCGCTCTGAATGTATGATCATGCCTGCACGGACGAATAGTGCAATACAAATTCTTTTCTGATTTTCTCCCAATTGTGCGGGTCAAAAAAGATGTATACTCCGCGCTCCACATCCGGACTGATAAGCACGGGCTCGACATTACTATCCTTTGTCAACCAAACCTGTATGTCTCTATGATAGCGCCAGTTTCGCGCCACAAGCTCGCGCGCAGCGTACTCCTGGAGCGTGTCACGCGGTTTTGTGTAGAAAATGTAGAAGAGCGTTTCATCCAGAAAAGACTGGATCTTGGTATCGCATGGCTCGGGCTCTGGCACAATGTTTTTCTTTAGAATCACGTCCGGAAGTGTAAAGTAAGGCTCGACCTCCGAGCGCGAGGTTTCTTGCCACGGAGACGCGAGGTTCTTCAAGATTTCAGAGTCTTCAGACATGTCGAGCCCCATGAGCTCCACGTTTTGACCCATGGCAAACGTGGCCTGTTCATTATTATCGGTTTTGAGGAGCGACGCGAGTCCCTTCAATCCAAACTTCTCGATTGGCGGAGTATCCAATTCGGAATTCGCCAATCCAATGCTCGTTCCTTCCTGTGGCCCTTGTCTGGATAAATTACTGGGCGTGCTCAGTAGCCCTGGTGGAAGCACTGACGACATGTTTTGAGAAAGCTAGTGATGTATGCGCAAGAGAGTCGGATTTGTCCGCGACGATATAATATAAGCAGATAAAACCAAGAGTGCAATTTTTGAATAACTATCAATACACCAGCGATGCTTACTTTCGTGAATAAAGGCTGGCGCTTAACTTACGTGAACACTTATGTGAAAGAATGTTTCGACCGCGCACAGATTTTATCTCGTCACGTGACATTGGTCTTGCAATAAATTCACAAAATTTATCTATGATTCAATTTGTAATTGATCGAATCAAAAATTTGCTAGCAGGAGAAATTGAAATTTTCTTTGCCAACTATTGTTTGTCTATCTAAGGCCAATTATCAGTGAGATATATGCAACAAATGCAGCATCGAGCGAGCATAATCAGGGCTAGATTGAGAAAAGCAAAAAGTAAATTTCAAAAAAATAGATTTCATATATTTTATAGGCGTGGAATCTGGAAAGAACGATAATTTGCTACTTTCAAGTTGCTTGATGAAGCAAATCTTTCCGGACGTCTTTATCGGCACTTTCATCGGGTGCCGCGATCGAGGCATGAGCAAACTGGAAATGTCCTCAAATTTTCAGGGGGTTTTTTGAAACGATAAATTTTGTATCAATGAAAGTCATAAGAGTTGAAGCAGTTTGTAAAATACTTGCGCTTTCTTCGAAATCATTTTTGACTGATTTTACTATTGACTTTCTATTCTTTAAATTTATGTGAGTGCGTATCATTCTGTTTAATCGGCCCCAAAATTTAATTGAAATCAATTCAAAAATCAATTAACCTGCGCACGTTTTTATACATGATATGCAATCAGGGAATAAACACTCCGAACAAAAAACAATTACCTACCGCATTTGTTAAATTTGTTTTGTTACGGATGGTTCATTTGAGCAATTGGGGGGCCTAGGAGACTTTCATGCTTGTGAATTAGGAATGCGGAGGAAAAGTCGCGCATATGATTGGGATGCCCTTTAATTCGTTGCAAATAAGTCCCAAACATTAAAATCTTAGTCCAATTTTTGAACTTGTTTCTGGGAAATGCTTAAATCTACATTCTTCTTCGATAGAACAACGAGATAAGCGTATTACTCAAAATCTTGTTCTCTCCCTGCCAAGTTGGGTTTTCACAAGCGCATTTACAGGAAATCTTCGTCCGCTTCTAGTTACCCCATTTCATGTAAATATGAAATTGCGCGGACAACACTACATTCACCCGGTTTGAACAAACGTATCCTCTGCGTTGCTCAAAGGGAAGGTGGAGGAAGCAGGGATAAATAGCCGCCACAATCCAATTTATTTACAGCTGCAGAACTGCTTAATATTAGCTCAATTGGAAAGTCTCCCGTTAAATGCTCATTACGAAGACAGGCTAAAATTACAGGTGAGCTTATAAATTACTTTACGCGATTGAGGTCCAAGAGAAAAAATCTTCACATACCGTCCTCGATCAATAAAATGAGCTCGAGCCGTAAATCTAGAAATGAGTCGAGTGAGCGGCCGTCTTCCCTACTGCTGATACGTCAACGGGCGTGCAGTATTTTTTTGCGCCGGCAAAGTCTCAGGGTGAGTACAAGGGGATCTGAAACAGGTAATAATTATTCACCAGAGACACACATTGAGGATCCAGCTGAAAACTACAACACAGAGGAACGCGCAAGACTGAGCCAAAATCACAGTGAAGCGCATTTTGCAACTGTCGCAGGCCCCGCAAATCTAAACCGCATCTCGAGTCTGGAGTCACTGATTTTCTCGCTTTGGGAGCCTGCGTGGGTTTCGGATGCCAGCGAATACGACGAGCCCGTGTGTACCAATACAATCGATGCTGAACTAGGGCGCCGGCTCCAGGCCCTTCAGGCGCTGATGCGCAACCCAGATCTTTCGCCCGCGGTGCGCTCGATTCTTCTTGCCGCCTACCGCCACTTTGAGAAGCAGAGCGCACGCACGCGCGAGGCGCTCCCCGCTTATTCAATGGACTGCAAACCACCGGCTTACAGATTCTAAAATTTTTTAGTTATTGATGTTTATAATATAAAGAATATCGTTTTTTTATAATGTGTTTTTTTATCAATAAATTGTTTTGTGTGGATGACTGACTATGGAGGTCGAAGCTAATAACCTGCATACATTCCGCACACCGATGCCCATCGCTCAATTTATCTGGAGTTCGATGCAATCGATTCCCCGCATTTTCACGACATAGACCAATGAAGGAAACAAGATTTCATCCAAATATCATAATCACAGGAACTCCTGGGTGCGGGAAAACTTCTCATGCGGAGTCCTTGGTCTCATCATTGCAAGCTCCATATAAACATTACAATATCAGCAATTTGGCCAAGGAGCGCAAATGTTTCGAGTCGTACGATGCAGAGTTTGACAGTCATGTCGTTGATGAGGACAAGCTCTTGGACTCCCTTGAGCCTGATTTGCGTGAAGGCGGTGCAATTGTCGACTGGCATTGTTGTGACATTTTTCCCGAGAGGTTGATCGATTTGGTAGTGGTTCTTAAAACCGATACCCAGAGCCTTCATGAGAGATTGAGCAAAAGAGGATACAAGGACAACAAAATCCAGGAAAATTTGGATTGTGAGATAATGGAGGTGGTGTGGCAGGATGCTGCAGGCGCATATATTCCAGAGATTGTCATCCCCTTGCAATCGAATACCGTTGAGGACATGGACGAGAACGTCGAGCGAATTATTGCATGGATCGACAACTGGACCAAAGACCATTCTGACGGTGTTACGAACGAACTAGACCCTAGCTTGGTGCCCGAAGAAGAGAGCGAGTCAGAGTAGAGAGTATAGACCTTAGGAAATCCGAGGATGAAATACAACATATGTTAATTTTTGGACCCATATGGAATACATTGAGACAGCGCGAGGGTTCAAGTAAGAGATCAAAATCAAATTGTCTTATTATTTTTATGTCGTCGTCTAAGACGACCTTTGTTCCTAAATAACTCCTAATATTATAATGCAAATCCCATGTTCCTTCTCTGGTCTAAGCCAAGATCATGCGGCCAAACTTGACAAAGTAGAAGAGAACGAGAACCATGACCAAAAGAAGCAATACCGTGGGGCCTCTCTGATAGGCAAAGTAGCGCCATGTGTTGTGAATTTTGGCCAAGTTGTGGGTCTGCAATTCGGAGACGCATTTGGCGTTCTGTGAGAAAATGTACTTCGACTCGTCAATGATATCTTGCTTCTGCGCCTCAGTCAAGAAATTTCTTGTCAGCAACTCGTAGTCGCGCTTGTATAAAAGCCTGAAGTTGTCTTCGTCCGGCACGTCAAATGTGAAAAAGTTGGTGCCAAGCTTGACGATCTCCTCATGCTTCATGCCGTCCTTGTGAGGAAAGAGACCGGTGGCCCTGCTGATAGAAGATCTCATGACACGTCCGCCCGCGAAAAGTGCCAAGTACATCACATGCAAGTACGCCAACAAGAGGTAGGGCTTGGCCTTGACCACACTGCGGATGTGCTTGACAAACTCTATCTGAGCTGGCATTATTGGGGTCATGAATTTGGATTTGTCGTCATCATAGTAAAACATCAAATCCTGCTGGCCACGGCTTTTGCGCGCCATCTCAGGCTTCCACACGCTCTTCAACGTCAGACTCCACTCACTGGCAGGGTTCTCCATTTCTTCGAAAAGACAGTCTTCAATCGTGGCGAAGACATGGTAAAAAGCCTGTAAACCCTGTCTATAAACCTTGTAGTTTCTCAAGGCAATGGCAAATTTCAACGTCACCAGCTTATCGATCTGGTTATGGAGTGCCCGCGTCTCCATGTTAATTCTGTTGGCCAATGCACCAACATCGGTTTTGTGGGGAATGATTTCTTGCTGGGACAATTTGGTGGTGGCGCCCACGGTTTCTATCTGGGTGGCCATTTTATATAAAAGATCTGTTGTGTCGGAAGTTTGAATGTGTTTCTTTTTGAAATAAAGAACAATAAAAGTCGAGAGAATATGTTCGTAGAAATGTTTTGGTAAAAATTGGGGAATGAAATTTGGCTGGGGACGAAGACGCGAGGCCGGCTCGGCCTTTTATGAAAACGCCTGCGACCGATATGTCCGAGGAAATGTGCAGGCGCTGTCTGTTTTTTTCTTAGCGCGCCCCTCGCTGTTATCGGGCCAGCGGTGCAGGGCTCGGCCGAGAACGCGTCACCCCACCGTTTGTTGACGGAACACGTGCCAAAAATTGGGCCATGCCATAAGAGGATTAAGCTTTGTTTTTGTTACAATCCGGGGGTTTCATTTTTACTTCGAATCACGTGATATAGGTCTGAGTCGAGGTGATGATCGCGTCTCATAGCCGATCGCGTCTCATAGCCGCCGCGATACGCTCGCGAATAATAGTGACAAAGTGCAGTAATAAACTATAATAAAAGAATTTTGAGGAGTTTATTAGAGACGTAAGTAATATTTTCTGATCGGTATAGAAAAGAATTCTTCCTCTCTTATAGATAGATTGACTTCTGTATCCGAAAATCGAATGTGCCCCTGGGCGCGAGGAACCCCGCGATTTGACTCGGCGCCGGTCGCATGCAAACCTGCGCAGGACCGCATCGCTCTCCAGTTTCCGCCTTGCAAGAGCGAAATCGGCATACAGAATGAAATAGACATTATCAAAGTATGATAATTATAACTCTTTATGAGTTGTTTCCTTTCAGGAGCAATATGTTAGATTGGAAAATTTCAAGAAGGTTATGGCGTCAACACTGGTTTTGAAATGGCCCAGATCCGCCCTAAATTTTTCGTCTCAATTTTTTCGTCTCAATTTTCGCGCCTCTCATCCGTTTCGGACTGACTAGGTGCTTGAAAAGGGCGATGTCATCTCAAACGAATCGCGTCAGGCGCCACAGTTTCGTGATACACTCAACCATAGCTATAGGCATATCGTATATAGGAACAATGAAAATTTCGATTTTTCGGAATATTTACATAGTAAAGTCAAAATTTGCTGTGTATTGGTATATTCCACAATTTAAGAAAAAAATTGATATAGCTATAGGCATATTCACCACGAAATGGGACTAAAATTTGAAGTTTTCGAAAAAAGGAATATCTTCTAGTGATAGCTTATCTTTTCAGTCTCAATCACACCATTAAATGTAGTTTTTCATGGTGTTCATGGTATGTGAGATTTCATTTACCTGCGACTCTTCAATGAGTGGGCGGCACCCACCTTCAAACCTGCATTTATTTACCAGATAGCTTGATATACCGTATTTTTGAGTGATGGATAATAGGAATATTCCTATTGTCCCGTGTACATTATAGATATTGTTGAGTGTATATGCAAATCCATTCCAAAAGGATTTTTAAATTCTCTTTTTACAAGATCTAAATGCTGAACTCAAGCTACAAATATGAACAGTGACTCTAATCATGCAAAATGTATTCATGTCTAATATAATAATAATAGACTCGAGAGGTCTCTAAAATGTATTCATTATCATCAGGTGAAGAACCAGACAAAAGGCTTCGTGAACCAGGAACACGCGGCCAATTTCTGCTTCTTTTCGTCGCGGTCCAACTGCAAAATCTCGGGGTCCACAATGGTTCTGCCAGTGAAAATGTCAATGTCCTCCGTCTTAATGTACAAGGTTTTCCACGACTTGGTCCATGCTTTGTGACCCACCCAACAAACGATAAAGAACGGAACAGTAAGGTAGTTCTGGAAAAAGTTGTTGACGTCGGCATCTTTACCGGGGAACAAGGCGACCCAGAATTGACCAATCAAAATCAAAACATTGATGAGAATGGAATAGTACGAGCCGATCTCACCGGTGTAGGAGACAAATCCCAATGAGCTCAATGGGATGTTGTGATGTTTCAATGCGGCTCTCCATCTCAAATGGCAGATACTGAGACATGGCCAAACAATCACGATCGACAATGCGACAATGGAAAGAAGCCAGTTGAACACAACGTCCTGCTGCTTATACGTGGCAATAAAGGCAAAAGCTCCTGCCAAAATCGTGATGAGCCATGCTCTGAGCGGGCGTCCAGCTTTATCAACAAAGTCGAACCATTTGGGTGCAAATCCTTGGACCGCCAAGGATCTCAATAATCTCGCAGACGAGTACATTGCCGCAGTAGCCACAGACGTGACGGAGTTCAAGATGACGGCATTGATGATGTGAGGAACAACCTTGACACCATGCAAGGCAGCAGCCAAAACGTAGGGCGACGCACTAGTAGACGAGCCGCCAGACCCCATGAGTCTGTCGGAGTTGTGAGGGACCAAAAGCCCGACAAACAACAAGGATCCCAAGTAGAAGAAGATGACACGCACAAACACAAGTCTGATGGCAACGGGCAAAGCGGTTCTTGGGTTACGCACTTCACTGACGGACAAGGCCAAGAATTCAGTACCTCCCATGGAGAAAGAAGCAGTTGCAAAAACACTAACAAGACCCTTGAAACTAGTAAAGCAGCCTGGGTCTCTCCAGTATTTTCCACCAACGAAACCGTTCGAGCCTGCACCCAAGTCGACGCAAAGGGCCATGATAACGAATCCGATCAAAGTGATAATTTTGATGGAGTTCATGATAAATTCAGCCTCGGCGTATCCCTTGACTCCAAAGAAATTGATAGCACAGATGACGACGAAGAAAATCGCCACGAAGGCATCTGAGTCGATAGTCGTGTTCCAATATTTGATCGTCAACGCTGCCACCACCAATTCTAGCGAGATGGTCGTAAGCCACGAAATAAGGTAGTTCCATCCCAATGCAAACGCCATGGACTCATCCAAAAACTTTCTGTACCACTCATTAAAACCACCATCCAAGTCAGTGTAAGCCACTGTAAGTTCACCAACAGCATTCATTGTGCAGATGCACATGGCACCCACAAGGGCATATGCAATGAGCAAAGACAACGGACCGCCGGATCTCAATTTGGAGGCAGATCCTACTAGAAGACCAGTACCCATACCACTACTGAGGGCAATTACTGCCAAATGTGCCATCTTCACATCTTTCGTCTTAACCTCTTTGCCATCCATTCTTTGAAAAGACTCCCAGAACCCTACATTCGGTGATTCGTCGGAAAAGTTCTTGATCTCCGTGATCACCGGATCCATCGTACTGATGGAACTCTCCTTTGATTTAATTGCATTCATTTTTAAATTGGGGTATGAATTGCTGCAACCTGGATTGTTATTAATCAATTGTAATAGAGAAGGGTATTCCAAGGAAAAGTGCTCGACTAATTGACGATGCAGAATTGTTAAAGAAAAGAATATGCAATAGAAATTTACGAGACAATCCGATGTTTGTGGCGAGCTTATTTGCTTTTATGCCATGGTTTTCAGCACCGTGACCAACTGAACGCCCTAATCTCGCATCGCCTTATCTTTCGATTTTATTTCTTTTGCCCTTTCGCCTGCACGCCCAATGTAGGCTGCATGCGCGTAGCGTCGAGTTGTGACTGTCCGAGGAGAATTGCCTAGACTGCATGCTCCTTAAAATGCACGATCCGTTCTTGCAATGATTGGATGACAAGCAATGATCACCCACAAACGCCCCTATTTGCTCACACGCCTGAGGGATTTATTTTACCGATTCGCCGACAAAGTTTACCGCAATAAATAACGAAGCTGTATACGACTTGTAATTGTGAATCTGTGCTGACTTGCACTTAAATCTCTTTCGTTAGCTTTGTTCGTCTTTTGGCAAGGGCTTATCATTCCGAATACGATTGGTATCTTAAATTCCTCACTTCTTGCTCCCGATAGCTGTCACCCTTTGCTCATCACGCTCGCTTCGTCATGCCATGTCAAAAGAGCAACGCACCCGATTCTGACGCAATCCTACGTCACCAAACGGCATTTATGTAGGCGTTTGCTGCATCGCGCGCTATTTCTTTTGGCGCATTTCGTGTGACGCGGCGTTCCTTCCAAAGTGACCTGCAAGATTCGAGATGCGCGAAAATGACTGGCCCATGGGTCTGCTTGTATGCAACACCAGACGGCGATTTGTTGCTTCGGGTAGACTCGGTAAATAGCGGAAATTCGCCTTCATGTCGTGTGCCGAAATTAGGATGTTTATCAATTTCCGATCGAAACGTGGACACACGAATCAAGCGCCGTTTCTAGCGCGATGAGGAAACTGCCAATTGAGCTGAACCGAATTAGTCTGAACTTTTTATGGAGGGCATATTTGGTTAAAGCAAGTTAATCGTAAAGAAACTCTGATAGCAGAATCTTATTTATGGATTCTCAGTCCAATGACGGCGTAATCGACACTCATTCTCTTTCGAAGTGCCCCTCAATTGATCCTTTTGTGAAGCCAATCTCTGTCTTCAATTTAATTTCTCTTGAGGAGCATCGAGCATGATTGGTTGTTACATCTTTCAAGCGATTTTGCGCCTTTGTAATGCTTTCTAAACACAATCTAATTCTTATCCTATTGGCGGGTTTTTTTCTACGCACTTAGATCGACTGAATTTCTTTCAATTTTCCTACAATTGTACAGATCTATAGCTGAAGCAAATGCAAAAGGGTCAAAAGTATCTTAAACCAGAAATCAGTCTCAAAGCTTAAGCGTGTCAGAACATGAGCAATAGAAGCAAAAACGCTTTCACTTCTTCATGAAATAAACTTATCATACGCAAAGGTAACTTTTCGATCGCATATCGAGACAGCAGGAGAGGAAGTTTGCCTCCACTCTGTCGTTCGTTGGCAGTTAAATTACGCTATTATGGTTTTCAAGATCAAAAAAAAAAACTAAGTCATAATTTGCCCAGCTACGGTAAAATCTAATTTGTCATTACTTTAAAAAACCTTCTATTTGTTTTGGGGATCAAAGCAGACAAATCGTTCTCGAAAGGCTCGAAGGCTCGAGTGTGTGGTACTGCATGGCGCATGCTAAGCTTTTACCCCACACAGAGAACTTGCACCCTGCCAAGACATTTTTGGAAAAGAGCAAGCTAAGTAAATAGGGGCTAAACCCTGCGTCTTCATCAAATATTCTTGGGTTCAAAGCCGCAAGACGACGAATACATCGAAAGCCTTCATCCTCTTTCCTTGCTTAAAACCCCGCATTCGAAAACACTGAACATTAATCACGCACCTTTTTCGAATATGTTGGTCTCGTCATAGGAGTCACAACAATTAAAGAAATAGGTGAATAATTTGGGCCCTCAATTTCAGTGTCATGTGTTCTTCAGGCAGAATTTTGGCTGCACTCATAGGATCCTCGCGGGGCGTTGTGCCGGCCCTGCATTGACACTTGACCGAAAATCGACAGAAGTGTCACGAAATGAGCCAGAGGTCACCAACAAAGAAACGAAGAGCTTAGAAAAACTTTTTGCTTGGGAAGAGAATTTTGACGTAATTATAGTTTACCATTTTGAGTAGATATTGGAGATGGAAGATGAACCAGTAAAATGAAGGCAATCTCGATTTCTGTTTCAACTTACCTCTTGCGTTTGTCTCTTTGGATCTTTACATTATCTTGCGCAAGCTTCTCTGCAGTTGCAGTGGGAACAGAAATTGATGACGGTTTGACGTGGCATGCTTCCTTTTTGGGCCATGGGTTTCTTGTTTTGGGAGAGCTCCTATTACAGCCTCTATTTTTTCTTCATCAAACAAAAAACAAGTCATATTTATTTTCTCATACACACAAGTGATGAATCTAACCGACTTGCAGCGTGCAAGAAACAAATCAAATATCAGCTCGTTCGAGATAACCTTTTTCGGTGACATCAAGGCCTTTTTCGGCACCCCCACTACAACCGTGACAACAACCGCTCAAGACCAAGTATTGCGGATTTTATTCCCATGCCAAGCTACCGCAACTGACGGGTGCTACGTAAAGCGAAGTCGAGCAGTTAGGTCTTTTCCTAGAATTTCGGCCGGAATATGGGTGGTTTTTTTTCTAGCTATGAGTGCAATCGTTGTTTCTGCTGCCGAGGAATTGTCATCAACAACAATTTTTTTAGGTGATATACAAATTACTGTAGATGAATTCTCCTTATCAACAGCAGAAATCTCGCCTGAAGATGTATTGGTTGAAAATGGAGTAGAGGCGATTGATTTATACAGCTCGAATTTTGATGACCCTAATGGCGCGCTATCGAAAAGATGGAATGAGCATAGTGCGCCCTTGGGCGCTTCTTGGATGAATTATCGTACTATAGAGCAATACATTGAGTGGGGCCCCTGGAAACCGGCTTCTTGCGTACAGATTAATACTGCCGACACACCAGAAAGAGTACTTCTTGTTCTGGCGGTCGTATCACACGCTTCGTATCAAAAAGGTTTTAGTTTCAAGTTCGGGCGCGAATCTGCTTTGGAAATCGACGTGTTAGTAAGTAAAGAAGTGATTTGGTCGGATTCGCAGTGGTACGTCATTCCCGCAAATAGCACTGGCCAGGTGTGGGTGCAGCAACGGTTTGTGTACCAGCAGCAACAGCGTCAAAAATGCACCAAGCACCATTATGGAAGTGGGGGAATCAGCTGCGGCGTGTGGCGCGGTCCATATAACGGCACGTTGCCTGCCAACGGATTAGCATTTGGGTGGAGTGTAGGGTGGGATAAAATGGACTGGGATTCGTGTGGTGCATGATGCTAAGAGGCGATTGGAATTATGCCCACTAACCAGTTAAAAAATGAATTGGCATTTTTGTATGGATGTGAATGGCGTGAGTTTTTGGGTTTAACACTCCCGCATATCCCTCAGCATTGTCATATTAAACTGGTTGCAAAAAGCAGTGACGGGTAAGTGCGGGGTGAAGGCGCAATGCGTGCGGTGGTCTGGTCCAGATCACAATTTATATTTTGTAGCACAATTTGGGATAGAACCCGGCATAGCGTATTTCGCTAATAAAAAAAATATCTAATTATAATGGCACGATAATCTCTGAAAAAACAAATATATTCAGAAAAGCTGTTTATCAGCCATGAGGAAGTTTCTGGGAGCTTGAGAGCTAGATCTTGACGTGCGCCTTCGCGGCAATTGGAACGACACAAACCCCTCTCGCGAATGCGAAATGATTGGGATCTAGTTTTTCAAAATGGAAAGACCTGCATTATTGAGCGGTTTTTTGGTACCCCGCTCAAATGTTATATAACAGGTAGCTTTCACTTTTTTCTGTGTCTGGTGAAATCAACTACACCAACCCAAAGACAGCGCCAATGCTGCGAAATCAGTATATCATGTATCCGCGACAAAGCATAATTAAAAGAAATCCGGAATAGTTGTCGCGTATAATTGTCTAAAAATCGGTATTTATCATATATGCATCGTTAAAAGTTTAGTTGAAGAACCAGACGAAAGGCTTGTTCCACCACTTGGCCGCGGCCAATTTCTGCTGCTTCTCCTCACGATCAAGTTGTAAGATCTCAGCATCAACGACAGTCCGGCCGGTGAAAATGTCGATATCCTCTGTCTTGATGTAGAACTTGTTCCAACTTCTGGTCCATAACTTATGGCCGATGTAACACACGAGAGTGAATGGAACTGTGAGGTAGTTCTGGAAGAAGTTGTTGACGTCAGCCTCGGATTTAGGAAAGAGAGCTACCCAAAATTGACCAATCAAAATCAATACGTTGATGATAATGGAGTAGTAAGAACCAATTTCACCCGTGTAAGAAACGAAACCCAAGGTGTTTAACGGAATCTTGTGATACTTCAACGCAGCTCTCCATCTCAAATGACACAAGCAGAGACAAGGCCAGATAATGACGATGGATAAGGCAACGATGGAAAGAAGCCAGTTGAATACCACATCTTGCTGCTTGTAAGTGGCAATAAAGGCAAATGCTGCAGCCAAAATTGTGATGAGCCAAGCTCTAAGAGGACGCCCGGCTTTGTCGACATAGTCAAACCACTTTGGAGCGTACCCCTGAACTGCCAAGGACCTCAATAATCTCGCAGACGAGTACATCGCTGCAGTGGCCACAGAAGTGACGGAGTTCAAGATCACCGCGTTGATTATGTGAGGAACAACCTTCACACCATGTAAAGCAGCCGCTAAGACATAAGGAGAGGCACTTGTGGAAGAGCTTCCCGACCCCATAAGTCTGTCGGAGGTATAAGGGACCAAGAGACCCACGAATATCAAAGTACCCAAGTAGAAAAAGATGATACGCACAAAGACAAGTCTGATGGCAACGGGCAAGGCGGTTCTCGGGTTACGCACTTCACTGACGGACAAGGCCAAAAACTCGGTACCTCCCATGGAAAATGACGCAGTGGCAAACACCGTAATTAAACCCTTGAAACTGGTGAAACAGCCCGGGTCTCTCCAGTATTTTCCACCAATGAATCCATTGGAGCCTGCACCCAAGTTCACACTGAGTGCCATGATGACGAATCCAGTTAATGTGACCAATTTAATGGAATTCATTATGAATTCAGCTTCGGCATAACCTTTGACACCAAAGAAGTTGATGACACAAATCACCACGAAAAAAATGGCAACAAATACGTCGGAGTCGATCGAGGTGTTCCAGTACTTGATTGTTAAAGCGGCAGTGACTAGCTCTAAAGAAATGGTTGTGAGCCATTGGAGCAAGTAATTCCACCCCAAGGCAAAAGCCATGGATTCATCCAAAAACTTTCTATACCATTCGTTGAAGCCGCCGTCCAATTTTGTGTATGCAACAGTGAGCTCACCGACAGCATTCATTGTACATATACACATGGCGCCTACAAGGGCATATGCGATGAGCACCGACAAAGGTCCACCCGTTCTCAACTTAGAGGCCGACCCAACCAAAAGCCCGGTTCCCATACCACTACTAAGAGCAATAACCGCCAAATGGGCCATCTTCATCTCTTTCTTTCTGTCTTCTTTTTCCTCTCTCCTTTGAAAAGATTCCCAAAATCCAACTTTGGTGGAAGACGCTTCGGAAGAAGAATAGGCTTTGATTTCTGACACGACGGGTTCAAGGCCACTGGCCTCGCTTGGTTCATATTTCGATTCGCCCATGCTTGATATGTCTGGGACAATTTGATCCTGATGTTTGGGTAATAAATAATGCGGTGATGAAATTTGCTCACAACAGTCTCACTTTTTATATACGTCTATGGGCGATGGATTTTTTCTGCTTATTTGAAGACTGGCAGAAGTTCGGTGGGCCGAATAAAGTGTTTAAAGGGTATTGAATATGAGAAGATGCTAGCGAAATGCTTGTTTGTGATATGGTGTAAACAATTAACGAGATGAAATCTAGCGAAAAAGAAACGAATGGCTTATCTGGTCAGTCAGGCTTAACAAATTGTTTAAGGCAAGTCCAGGGTATTTATGCTATGCAGACTGTGCATGTCGCGGAGCCACAAGCGAGTATTTCTTTTTTTCCCTCTTTGTGCACGGCAGCCTGCGAGAGATTTCTTATCTGGGAGGGGATGGAGGAAGATACATACAATGATTCGCGTTTAAGCGCCTTTTTCGAAATGGCTACCGATTACTGGTCACTCTAAATGGCCGAGGCACGAACACGCCGTGATGACCTCTGTTTCATTAGTCGCGCCCTGCATAATAAATGTCTGGGTGCAAAACGCCGCAGTCTTTGCACCCTTTTTGGACTACATGCAGTTCCAAAATGTCTCACATGCAGTTCAGAAGGCTTTTCGCCGTACAAAACATTCCGCCGCATGGCTTCCCCTGCCAGTCCTGAACATTTCGCAGAACAAAGCACGTTACGCGTCTTTGATTCGTGAGAAATATCTCTTTGTTTATTTTGCTAGCGAAAGATTTGATGGATCGAAGAGGAAATTGGTTGTGCCCCAAGTAGAGATTCAATTTAGATGAGTGGCCACAACTTTCTCTTCGATGAGGGGTATTTGGCTCGAGAGATGTCATCACCATGCTGTGAAAATGCAGGAATATTGACCAGGGCAATTAACGCTGCATCGGGCCGAAGTGTGTCACGAAAAAAAAGTCGGGCACAAGAATGCCGTGGATAAGCAAACTTGATACAGGCTGATTATTCAACGTATCGATGAAGACTATTTGTTTTCTCGGCCATAATTTGGAAGTGTATTCTCATTCAACGGAATGTTGACTAAGTAACCCGGGAGTTAAACACCGATTAATATTCAGGGCGTCAAGGAAAACAATTGAATCTGATCTTGTAGTTTCAAATGTTTAGCGAGAGCACAAATCTCGATTTGCTTTGCTCCTGAATTGGTCAGCAGATTCATAAGCAAGTACTCTCTTTAGCAATTTGTCAAAGGGACGAAAATATTCCAATCTCAGCGAGACTGCAATGTAAGCAATGAAAGTCCTTCAACGACTATTCCAAAGAACATTACTTCGATTTCTGAACTCGAATCGATCTTGAACTCAGACTTACTCATCGGATTTCGGGCGTGAATTCCGTCCCTTTTCACGAATACGTTAGCGAGCCGCGAGTTTGCCGTGCCACTTCGGCTCAAAAATCGATTGATACATCCAGGATTCGAGTTGCATATCATCTCCAGAATCAGCATAATGTGATTCAATCTACTAAACAACAAAATTTGCTTTTTTTATTTTAATTTCATGAATTTGCTCGTCTCTACTTTTCTACGTAACTAGACGCAATAGTTTTGCCAGATAAGCTTAGAATTTTTCATCGTGAAGCATCTAGACATGTAACACTTACCAAGAAATCTTCGAATTTTTCGATAATCAAGAAACTTTTTTTTCGGTTCCATGGGGGATATCACGAGGAGCTGGCTAAATCAGGAGCTCGCACTTGTCTCGCGGATCATGAATTAATAATGCGCATTTGATCACGTGACCGAAGGGACTCCTTGAACAGGTGACTTTGGCACGGGCGCTTACGGATTCAAAAACCATCGCCACTCTATCTACCCCACACACACAACACAATTCCTATCCATTGACTTCATCATTCGATGGTTCAAATCCTCAAATCATCTCAAATTTTCGATTTCGACTTCAAGACTACATCGGTGGCATATCTCAACCGATATCCAAATCCGTACGCGAAGCATGTGCTCAGTTCTGACACGCTCGAGTGTTTTGTAGATAAAGAGGGTCGGCTCAATACGACGCGACTAGTTGTCAAAAGAGGGCTGCTTCCAGATTTTATAAAGCCTATTCTAGGAAAAAGCCTTGATTCCTGGGTAATTGAGAAGTCTGTCATCGATCCCGTACTGAAAAAAGTTTTGGCGTACTCGGCAAATGTTGACCACCGTAGATTTGTGAAGGTGCAAGAATTTCTCTCTTACGACTGCTCGAGTGGACTGACGAACTTAAAGGTTAATGTGCTATTTTCGTCGAACTTCATTGGCTTGAAACAAAAAATCGAGCAGTGGAGCAGGGATAAGTTCACGAGAAACGCCCAAAACCATAGGGAGGGGTTCTTGCACGTGATGAACAAGTTTAAGTATGCATCTTCGGGAGTCTCCCCTCTTGTTGTATAGGCAGGATTTTGTCGATGATAATGTCGTCATTCCCGCACAGTTTCATTTCTCATTGAGTTGCTTACGTTTCTCATATATCTATGTACATATTTTTGGTTAATACAGGTGTTTTCTTTGAAAGGAGTTAGAACATTGAGCGCTAGTGCTTGAATTTTGAAGATAGACGTTTTCCGAAAAAAACTCCTCGTCGAACAGGCCGATGAGATTACCCATCGAAAGGTGGAGGCACCGGAGAGATCGTGGAAGACTTGCTAGCTCGGCTCTGCTTAGAGAAACTTGAGGTTCAAGGCCAATTGTCCAAAATAAGAAGGTCTCAGGACGGGTGGGTTGCGGCTAACAATATCAAATGAGGCTTTATTTTGAGACTAGTGACACCTCAGTTTCTGACCTAAGTCAAGGCATTGTAAGTCACAATTTAGATCATCGGAAAATGACAGATAATGTGAAAAAAGATCGATAGGTACATATGCAGAGCATGCTAAATCGCAGGAGAGCTAGAATTAGTTCGTCTCAAGAATTTGCTCGTGCTTCGCTTGGTCGGTTTACAATCACATATCTCGTCAGCATTTTTCGAACTGTTCATAATGTCCAAAAATTTTCAAGAGGTTTATTCTTAGCATAGCGGCCCCGTATGTTAGATTTGACAAAAAAGCACCATTCAAATAAACGCAAACCAATGAAGGTTGCCCATGCAGACCTATGCAAATAACTCTCCTCTTTTTCATCATTAAATGTAATATGAGTTTTGAAAACGTCTTGTCTGCTTCAATGTCCAATTCCAATTCTATATCACGAGTGAAATAGTTTATATAATTCCTCGCTTTTGTGCAATTTGTGCAGTTCAAGAACAAAGTGAGAAGGAGACGTGGTCGAGTATCTAAACTCGGACACCCCTCTTTACCAATTTCATTATATTGAAAATCACCTGTTGCACACGCATGAAATTTCCAATCATCGCTTATCGGACCCTCTAGTGCAATCCTGCTTCGCCTTTCTTAGCATTCGACGTCTGTGCTCAAAGTGGATATTATATGAATACACTCGACTCAAATGCACACAGAATCAAAAATGACAGTAATTCTGTCCTCGCTTACCTTTCTGTAGATACTTTTGAGATTTCTGATGAGCTTTTTATGTGAATCAATAATTAGGAAATTCTTAAAAGTCATTGCGAAGCAAGCTTTGGAATGACGTTATGAACACCGCTCATTCGACAAATCTTTCAAAGCAATTACAAGAACAAAAAGAGTGTGCATAAGTGCTGCCCTTTTATGCCAAAAATGCCTTCTTTAATTCTCAATCAAGGTTAAAGATATCAACAGGAATATTTGTTCCATTTTTGGCGGCTAGTTTCGCACCCACATCAAATGTGTCTCCCCCCGCGCCGCATGATCAATGGCTCACAGCATAATGATGCGTACAGGAATCCGATAACCACAGCCCCTAGAAAGCGAGAATGCCGATTGCGGCCTAGACCAAAAAGCCATTGAGTGGGTTGTGACCTCGAGATTCGATTTCTTTCCAGGAATCCTCAGAAACGATCTTACAATCAGAGCGAAAACTATATCGACTAAGAATTTTTAAATTCCACAAACCATAGACTACGACATTTCAAATCTCTCCTTGCCGTGCTCCCTAGATCTTATCTTTGCTAGGTATCCCCTCTCTTTACTTATACAGCGGCGCAACTTCCACGTGCCACTCCAGAGACATCAAGACCAAGTGGGTAAGTAAATTTATTTCTTGCTCGATTTCACATTCCGTCTGAAATACGAGATTTTCATTTACACGTTAAATCTGTCGGCGCAGATCTTCTGACTGTGCTCTTGAGTTTGTGCTCTGCTGCACCTGCCCAGACTTACCGCCGGTCCCTCTTACCTCAAGAGTACGTCACACTTATGCTTTAAAGCACCGACGAAGTGCCTCTTTAACAAACACTCACAGCTCTAAAAATTCAAAATGTTTGACCAAACTGATGCCCTGCCACGCAGTATTACCTCCTACCTAAGTTTAGCAGGGTCTAGAAGCATTGAGCTGACACGTCCGTCGCTGCGGAGAACATCGTTTTTGTCACAAACGATGATCGATAACGAGACATTTTCGATCTACGACATGTACTCGTTCTCTCGCAACAATTCCTCTTATCATGTTATCTCGCTCAAGGAGTCTCAGGGCTTTCTTTTCAACCAGGACCTTTTTGCCAGCACGTACCAACAGCTGCGCACGCTTTTGAGAGAAAAGCAGGCAAGGGAATTATCGTCCAAGAGAAGAAGTAAGTCACATGGCGGTGCTACACGTTTACTGTTTTCACTGACGTCACAGGGCAGGCCCCAACAGCGTCGCCATACTACATACTCATCCGCACCTTTGCTCGAAATAATCGGCAATGATTCGGCAATTGATGAGGGCTCAAGTGATGAGATGTGCATAGATGACTTTTCCGCCGACGGAGAGTACGCTAGAGACGATCCGCCAGCCACGTTACCAAAGGCTATGAGCTTTTCAGAACCCTCTCGAGAGCATCTGATAGCCGGTAAGTTCGATTATACCCAAGGATCTATGAATCGGGACGCCGATGCGGCATTTGAAGTCGACGAGGAGAGTGAAGCTTCTGACGGCTTCGAGTTTGATAGTGGTCAAAGGTTCACGTCGATCGGCTCGAATTACGTGCCCGTAATCGACATATTTGTTGATGACATGGATCATATTCCGGACATTTGATACATATAGAGTAATGCCATTTGATCTTGTAAGAAAAAGCTTGATTTCGATTGAGGAAAAGTATAAGCACTGTAGGGAGATTGAAGAAGGACTGTTTCTTGAAATGCGGCACCCAGGCCACAATCTAGTGAAAATAGCAAAGAGATATTTAGCTTATTAAGAAATTTTGTGGAATGTTCAAATCATCACAATTCATGAGTCCTTCTTTTTATTTTGTTTGAAATTTCGAAATGAATTTCGATCGATCGCGCGCACGGAGGAAGATGAGAACTAACCAAGAAACAATCTTTCCGGTGATAAGAACTAGATAAAATTCAGTCAGACTTTATCAGCTTTTCTCCCTTCACCATAACACATCACGAAAGAAATCATGGCAGATCTTAAACAACAATTCGAGGCCATCTCGATGGAGTTCACCAATGCCCAAAGCGCGTTGAACGATTTGGTGGCCGCCCGGTCAAAGCTTGAAACACAGTTTCAGGAAAACAAAATAGTGTTGGAGGAGTTTGAGTATATGAACGAGGAGTCGAAAATCTACAAGTTGACCGGACCCGTGTTGATGCCGCAGGACTACGGCGAGGCGAAGATGAACGTTTCGAAACGTATCGAATTCATCCTGGGCGAGATCAAACGCGTGGAAGAGAAGATTGAGAAGTCACAGGCGAGTCTCGAAGAATCAAGGGCCAAACTATTGCTGGTCAGAAGCCAGCT
Organism: Metschnikowia chrysomelidarum; assembly: GCA_030582795.1. Lineage (NCBI taxonomy): Eukaryota > Fungi > Ascomycota > Pichiomycetes > Serinales > Metschnikowiaceae > Metschnikowia > Metschnikowia chrysomelidarum. The sequence goes on along the minus strand of JAJMGZ010000245.1, from coordinate 183,289 downwards.
TGTTTCAGCCCAGTAAGTAGAATACTGCCTGCTTACTCGCACAACTATTGTAAATATAACGTAAATGTATGAGCAGACGAATGCAGAAGTTACAAGATATTCTATTAAATGCAATAAGGTAGGTTAATGAAATTATGCAGAATTGAAGAGATTATCCCCTCGCGAGCTGACTTTTGATCAAATTCAACAGCGAGATGGCGTTGAACGTCGCCCATTGCTCGAATGACGAGTACGCATAGCCCCACGACTTCACGGAATTCACACTCTTGTTGACATATTCTCGCGTATCAGCGAAATCCTTTGAAGTATCTTGGAGCAAGTACAACTCTGACTTCACGTAAATGGACGACAACATCAATCTTTTGGCGTACCATGCCGAGTCATTCGACATGTCTCCCGCGTAGAATGCGATATCGTCGCTCAAATTATGTAGTTCTTCCAAAGACAGCGCAACATTGTATGGCACCGCAAGCTGGGCAAGAGCACCGGAAAGATGGCTGATCACTGGCGCATTATACAGCAATCTCTCATTCAAGAGGTAGGCGGCACGGTCGTATTCGTTTCTGATCTTGTGAAAGTCCAGATCCACTTTCAAGACGTGATCGTATAATTTCTGTCTTTGCAACTTTAGCCAAAATTTGACCAAGTGAAATTCCGTCGTGTGCCCTGAAGAGGCAGTGATGGCGCTTTGAATCGAATCCAGATATTTCAAGTCCTTCACCGCTGAGTCTATGGCTTTTTTCGTGAATCCGTATTCAGGGACGTGCTCAATGGCTTTTGTGAACAAAATTGCCTCTGGCGACTTGGCGTTTACAATGTAATTTGACGCTGGATGAGATGTTGAGTGATACGCGCGAGCATATGGGCGGATGGCACGGATACTTCTGGTGAACATGATGGAGGCCTGTATGAATTGAGATGAAAGGGGATTTTAAAAAATTTTGTTTAATATGCGCTGTATAAAAACTTCTAGTTTACTTTGAAAAGAAAGTGGTGGCTGTCGTTCAGGATGCGATCGTGATCAGGAGATTCTGAGGCGTTGCGAGCATCTGGTGGGCAAATGGCCATGTGCAGGCGCATGTCTCTAGTTCACGAGACTCTTGAGTGTAACCATAAAGGCGTTCGCAGGCCCGCTAGAAGAGTTTTGCGTTTGCGGCTATCTTCGCATTTTTAAAAGAGAAAGGGTTTGGACTTTTGCGATTCAAAAACGCTCAAAAAGGCAGTTTAACATCACATAACTTTTTCCTATTTTGTCTCTTTTGGATGTGGCCGAGACCTCGCGTGCATAACTTACGTCATTTCCAAGAGCATCGCTCAAGAAATGACGATATCAGGCAGCGAGCGCGAAAAGAAATTTGGCCGAAGTGGGAAATTGCGCGGTGGTTCCATTAGGAAAAGGGGGATTAGGAAATTGGAGAATTAGGCTATAAATCATTGCGAAAAGAAAATTGTTTAGGGCGTCAAGTGAACGCGTATTCAATCAACAACAATCTATTATTCCACGGTCTCGTTCAGATCTTCTAAAAAATAAGGAGTTGCCAGTCAAAACTCAGTATCAAGGGCACGAAGCAGTGAGAGCCAAGTGCGCGTTTCGCGTGATCGTACAAGCTGGGGAGCCGTACCAAGTACACGAAATGTACGTGTAATGTCCAAGCGTACGGGTCTTTGTGTACGCTATAATTTAAAAAGGAAGCTTTTTCAATAGAGCGCAATACATCATTTTGATTCGAGAACCATACTGTCGATTATTGCTCATGATTAAGGACTCTTTCTCTCAGCTGGTGATTACCCGTTCGCTGTGCCTATGCTGACAATTGTGCGTGTACCCGGACCTTCAGCTTACGCCCCGTAAAACTTCATTACGTACTCGACAATTACGAGCATTTGCTTCTCCCTGGCACGAGGTAAGAATTTTGCTCGAGTTTTGGGCTGCGCGTGAGATTCAATATGTACTGCACTGAACGAGGCGATCTACACCACACCCCAGAAATTTACACGCTGACGAGAATTCGCGAGTTACTGTGCTGTGAATTTAATTTCTTCTCAAAAAAACATGCTCGTATGTCACGATATAGGAATAAATCATCGTCTTTATTTTCTAAATAAACTAACTCTTTCAGATCAAACAATGGGCGGACGTTCAGCCTGCTAGGCATGTCATGGACAACGAAGATGAGAACCAGCAGGTTCCTTTGATTCCTAATGTTGAAATCTCTTTCAAATCCTCCATTCCAAGTCTGATCTCTCACGTCTTAGCTGTTCCCTCTACCATTTCGGTGATTATTCAAAACATGGAAAAAACACCCGTGGGCGAAATTGATATACGCTATACACGGCTAGATTCCTCTGAAAACGTAGAAGAGTTTGACGAGGACGAGCAGCTTTATGTGGCTGCGAGCCGACAAGCCTCAATTGGAAAATATCCCGACTCTAAGATCCCGATTTATCAGGTCAGCCCACTGGTGTTGGCCATTGTGGTGCCCCACTTTACCAACCCAATTGCAGAAAAACTCGTTGCCACCAAAATCGCCGATTTGGCGCCTAATGCCGAGCATTTTCTTCTTTTGGCACCCTGCCAGCTCAATAACGGTCACACTATCAATAAACTCGATTTATCTAAGGGCCTTTTCCCCACAGTTCCTTTACTCCAACCCCCTCATTTTATCACGGGAATTGCTGCCGCCATCATCTCTAAGTTGAATGAATGTGACAGGCTTTCGTGTAGCGGAGCGCTAGCTTTGAATTCTGAGGGCCATCCTGGGTTTGAAAAAGTTGATGCAGACGCGATCATGGACGCTGCTACCCAAGTATACGGTGTGATATACGGAGATGACAGCGAGCAAGCATTGAAGAAATTGAGCAATGTTGTGAGGAAAATAAACTCCAGCAGTACTTCCGGAATGTACCTATAGAAAGCATCTATCAAGATGTCGAATTTCTCATGGACAAGAAGCAGTTCCAGAGGACAGATACCGACGAAGAAAAGGGTACTTGGAAGTCTCTGGGCACAAGTAAAAAGTTCACAAACTGCACCGGGAACCATACACAATAATTGATTACCAAAGTTTGGAGATAAAGCTTGCGTAACTTCGTCTTTGTATCTGCCCAAGTGCCGTTCTCGAGGACCATGGTGCCGTACGTAAAGAAACAGAATAATGATACAGGCAGAAAACAGAATTGGTCCGACATGACTTTGCGTAGAACTTCAACAAACTGCGGGTGCTTCGAGTAGATTTGAAGAAATCTGTACCACCAGCATTGCACAAACGCCATGACGAAACCCCAACACATGAATCCAGCCAAGCGATTGAATTTGAAGTAGGAGAGCTCACGAGGGCCGTCTGCTGGCCCCTCTGTCAGAGAAATCGTTTGATAAGGTAAGCTCGTGTCTGAGCGGAGATAGCTGAGAAACGTATCTAGATTTTCCTCGTCGATATCTGAATCGCCGCTCCCCGGATCCTCGAAATCGTTGGAGCTTGAGTCCGGCTGTGTGGCCAAGGTCACGGTATCTTCGGTCGTGTAGTCTCCTACGCCAATGCTTGAATCCGAGAGCTGAAATGCAAAAGTCGGCGCTTGGATCGTGAAACTGAGGATCGATTGAGCCAATGTCTCAGAAATGCCATAGAGCACTAGATTGGTGACAATTATTGTCACGAGCGAGTTTTTCATATATAGATCCTTGTATTTCGTGGTAAGTTTAACAAGAAAAAACCCTAGAATGGCCACAATACAAAGATTGATAACGGGTACATTGAAAACTCGGGCCGCATTGATAACGAGATTGAGTTGATGTTTCCACGTTGAAAAGCGAACCCGCAGAGGGCCCTCGAGATCGTCAGGCAAACGAACCATTTAGGTAATATTTATTAGAAATCGCCACAGAAGATTGAAATTGTAGATTTATGAAGCAAAATGAATGGACCGGCTAAGCCTTGGGTCCTGCCGCAGATAATATCTTTAAGTAGCTGAGCACTTGGAATTTGGCCCGCGGTGTGTTATCGAACGATGCAGGGCGATACGATAACCGCGGGCTGCGGAAGAAAATATATGGTTTTAACTTCTAGCACAAAAGATTTTGCTAACATTTCTCTATTTTTTATTTTTTTTTTTTGGCGAAAACTCGCTTTTTTTGATTATTTCAAGATACTTAAACCGCACGCTTCTCATGCTGTAAGACAACGTAGGCATAATATGGATCGAGTGATCATTGCTGTGCGCAATTTACTGCGAAATCGGCACCATTGGCCGTCGGCTCTAGTAATAATACAATTGGGCTATGGCCATCTAAACTACTTTGCTAATATGTATCTTGTTCCACGCACATATCAGAATTTCGAATAGATTGCACATGACTCAAAATAAAATGGTCGCCAATGCGGGACCTCCCTAGCTCCAGAGTTAATGATGTCGCTCGGATTTCGTAACCCATCATAAGACTTTTGTGCGCTGAGAATAAATGATAATTCAGTTAAACTCTTGATTCTTGGGAGTCGCCAACACTTGTAAGGAGCTCGTGGAATTTGGGCCATTTCTTGAGCGGCGAGAAATTGCATAATTTTGGGGAAGAGAATCGCGATATTTAGGTCACGAAACACTGTGAAACCGAGTTGGTTGGTAGTTCTTCCTGTGAGGTTAAGGAGTGGTGACGTTTCCCGACGTGAGGAAGATGTCATTTGGTAACAAACCAGGGCAAAATCTCAACTTCCCGGCCTTTAACGGCCATACGGATAGCTGTTAAATTGACCAAAATGGACTCTTCTAGCTTCCATTCGGTCTCCGAAGAGCTCGTCATTGCTTTCACGAGAAGAATCTCTTGGTCGTGCAAATGGACGTGGTGATAAACGGCTGCCATGTATTCTTTCATCGAGCGAACGTGGAGGTCTATCGGCAATTTGGGGTGGGGAAAACGTCACCGTATTCATCAAGGCAGGCCTTGCGGAACCGGAGAAGTTCACAGAGTGCTCACTCGATGGTGTCTTGCCGCTGGGTGGCCGGAGCAGTTTACGATCTGAGGTGGAATCGCGTGCTTTCTTGAGCACAGATTTTCGCTCAGAAGAACCCGTGCGTTTGGCCGGGATAACAGAATGCGAATTCGTGTTCGCATCTGCATCGGTGTCCGCATTTCTGCTTATATGAGCAGTTGCGTTCATTGTTGCGCTTCCTGCTGGAGTTGATGAAGTGGATGAGGGAACTTCGCCCAGACTGAGAATGATGTCAATTTGGCTGAACACCTCGAGTAGACCGAAATATTTACCCTCTTGGATTCGTGTTTTGAGAAAGCCGTCGGCCAAGTTCTTAATGAAGAATTCCTTGATTAATTGCGGGCTGACAGGGAACTTGCAAAACTCATTCTCGTCATGGATGTTCTGGAATTGCAATTTGAACCGCTCAATGGAACCATCTTGTCGCGTCTCGAGCATGTCCGTGACCACGTCACGCTTCTCGTACATGAGATCAAAAAACCGCGAAAACCAATGCTTAAACTGTGGATAACTTTTGAATGGGGGCTGGAGATTGACAGCTTTTTTAACGAAACCAGAAAGATTGTGGAGACAGAACAGTACCTGCTCCTCCTGCGAGCGGAAGTCAAGCGTGCATAGGCGCTCTTCAATTGCAGCCAACCATGATTTGGCCGATTCCTCAAGCAGAATCTTATCCTTGCTACTGGTGTCTAAAGGACACTCAGTATCGCCCAAAGTAAACCGATACTTCCACCCGTCTTCGGAGCGTGGTTCGTTGTAACGCTGTCGCCGGAGAACAATGCGATTATCTGGCTCCTGTGTTGGTTCTGTATACACTGCCAAAGGCTGAAGCGGCTCCGTCACTGAGGAGTTGACAGGCAACGGTAGAGGGGGAGGAGGAGGAGGGGAGTCCGATTCGGACTCTGGATCCGAATTCAGATACGAATTAGAAATGAATCCCGAGTCCGGAACGCTAGTTTCAAGCATCCCCTCGTCTGGCTCCATTTGTGCTTGCGGGTCTTGTGATACGGCCAGCGGTTCTGCCGAAGGGACGTATTCTTCGACATTCCCAATGTGAATTGGAGGCGATTTGGCCCCTTCTTCTTCTTGTTCACGAAATGGGGGACTGGGTACGGACTCGTCGGCAGTTTCGCTTTTTGGGTTTTGTATTTGATAGTTTGATAGAGAAATTTGATGGTCATTGTCATGTTGTACCAGACCCGCAGGTGGGGAAGGAGGATACTCATCCTCCGTGACAACCTTGTCCTTCAACAATTGCTCCGCGAGCTTCACAATATCCAGAAACAGTTTCTGGCCGCTTTGTTGAAGATTCTTGCGCAAATTTACGTTGCTCAAATTTTGAAGGAAGTAAGAGTTGATTTCCTGCTCGCTGTAAAGAAAGTCAAGCTTCTGATTATCTTTGCGAAGCTTCTTAAATTCGAGGCAGTAGGCACGAAATGGGCCTGTCTGCTTCGTGTTTTGAAGTCTTTCGCCGAAATTGATCTCTGCGTCTTGCCGCTGAATGCATTCTTTAAACCAAGCCTTGAACTCGTCAAATGTATTGAATTGCCCGTGCTTAGGCACGGCGTAGTTGGGCAGATGGCGCAAGTTAAAAAGGCAGATGCCGATTTTCAGCTGGTCCTCTGTTTGTAACTTGTCCATACGTGCCTCAATGGTCTGCAACCAGTTTTCTGCTGCCGCCAAGGGCAGATCGAACCGCCGATCCTCGGGATTAAGAGGAAGCCGAATGTGATTATTACCCATGTACTTCCGCGGACCCCAGTCCATTTGAATGCAGTATAAATTTAAAGAATTATGTGAAGAGTTATGCGTTACACAGAAATAAAGATTAATGAATTGTTGATGCGAGAATTCCTTAGTTGGCGGTAAACTCTTTGCATACCTTTTTTCTAGTGTCCATATTAGAAGGTCTGCGCAGCCTGCACACAGTCTCGATCGGAGACGGTTGTATGCCTAACAATGCTTTCTGTCCCTTTGAGGCAAAAGACACAAGAAAAATGACGTTTTTCTTGACGTTTGACGTTTTTCGCTTAATCATTTTCTTTTATCTGGATGACGACAAATTAAGCTAAATTATTAAACGTTCAACGTAGGGGATTGCTAATCCCTAAGCAAACAGAGATAATGGAGAGATTATAAATCATCGCCCCGTAGGCAGCCATATACTACGATCTTGGTATACACCCGTTTATGCCTCAGAGTTTGAATTTAAATCAATGAATCCATTTGAAAATATGAATGGCTCGGTTTGGCGTCGCTATACAGAAAGGTGTATTGTTCGATGTCACCCTTCGATAAAGATTCTCGGTCTCTATTTTTTGCAAGCCATTCATTTACCTTTCATTCTGCAATATAAATAGCATCTATTGGAACACTTATGTAAATGACTTACCTATTCTGACTTTAAAATGGCGAGAGTGATGTAGTGTGTAAGCACAGTTTCGAAAAGTGTTTTGTTTGATCACGACTTCCGCCCTCTTGTACGACCAGGAGACTCAGGCTTCCAAGTGAAGCTTTGACTCCTTTAATGAACTATCGTAGACAGAACGGTTTACTCGTCGAAACTCGCTCGAGAACTTAATGGCTAGGTCCTCTATGGTGGATAGAATTTGTGAAGCCTCTCCTGGAACTGTACGTCAATAATATCAGCAAGTTGAAAGAGGATTGAAATTTCTATAGCCTGGATATGTATTATAAGTGATTCATAATAGGTGTCTGCAAAGCTTCAACTGTCGGTGAGTGTGGTCTCTCTCAGGTTTGCTTTCACGGGTAGTGTGTATTGGGCAGTTTTCTCGATGGAGGGCGAAAACCGCGAGGATGAAGCAAGAGAGGTGAGCTCATCATTGGTGATTAAATAGAAGGTCCGTGGTGCAAATTTGCGGGAGCAATCAAGTACGATTTGCATGGTCTGAGAGTTTCTTAGAAGTTGCTCTTCGATATGGATAGAAGCGAGTTGTCCATTTGTGAGTGAGTGTCTGGAGAGGTAAGGCGAATAGAACAAGCAAAGTGATTTTTTCGCTTGGTTCTGCGTGATAATAGTGCTCAGGCGGCAAGCAATTTCATCGTAGGTCCAAACGATGGTGGCTGAAGAAACTATGGGGATTGCGACTGAAAAGGCAAAATCGGCAAGAAACGCACAATCTTAGGAGAAGGCTCGAACTGTGTTAAGATGATGATCAAATGTGGGTCCTTTGGTAACGGGAGAAAGGATCAATGGGGCGGTGTGAACGGATGTGGTCAAGATCAGTGTTGCGGGAGTTCTCGTACATTCTGTACGCCGTACGTACGTCTGTACGTGTACGCCGCACTTCTGGGACCATACGCACGTGTACGATGTACGAAATCGTACAAGTGTGAAGCGAATTTTTTGGCCTTGTCTCATAACGACTGGTACCTTTGTAGATCAAGAAGATGATTAGGGGAAATGAGCGACACTAATGTATTGGAAAGCTCATCGCTCGGCAAAAGCGTTTGTAAGCACAATCAGGCGTGTCTCGTGGGCCACTCGCGCTCGAAAATTCCCAGAACAGATACTCATCTAAGAGACTCCTGGCATCCCAAAATAAAATGTGAGCCGAGATAAGGGCCGCAAAAATTCCATTAGTCATTTTTCAAGGAGAGGGGGATCATTTCCTGTATCATATCAATTGGTAAAAGACTCTCTTCGCCATACCAGGCACGCACACGCCCGCTGAATCTTTCTTATTCACACGCTAAATGCAGCCTTTTTCTGGTAGAATCTTCAATATTTAGGTAAGTGTTAGCCTTAAATTGGAGGCTTACGACAGAATGGGGGGCAAACATGTTGCATTTCTTCGAAAAGGGCCAAGAGTGACGCAGTTCGCCCAGATGTCGTCATGGTAGAGAATTTTCTGTAATAAGCTTCTGTAATCTCTTATCGCAAGGGTCGACTTGACTCATAAACCAATTGTAGCGTTTCTACCCTCAAATGCGAGCTTATTTGCGACTTTGCTGCAAATAATAAAGATATTCAATTAATTGTACGATATTGTACGATCGTACAAATTTTCCGTACACGTACAAGCCGTACACGTACGTAAGCAAAAAAATCGTAAGTACGCCCGTACCTCGCAACACTGGTCAAGGTGAGACGTTAATCATAATGAGTGAGAACCTTCGGCGAGTGAGGTGAGATATTCAGCGCATTCAATGATTCACGAGTTTGATGTACTAGTTAAAAGCACAGTCGGTCTAATTCCAAATGGAGTGATTGCCGTTGAGTCGTGGTTCTGCGTCATTAAACTCTCTAAGGACAATTGAGCGACTATCGAAGCCCAGAGTTCTTTGGCCAGTAAACAAATCAAAGTCTCCTGAGGCAAAGTCAATTGCTTGTCCAAGCGATTCTGTTTTGACTCGTACGTTCCGGGGCTGCCTATGAGAGGCTTGGCTAATGCGCGATCGCTTGGGCTGCTTGCTGTCGAAGTTTCTGTTCTCGCCTATGATCGATGCGGGCAGTTCATGGTCGGGTGGATGAGTTCTTGATGTGAAAGGCGGAGTGCTTGTCTCCCACGCCATGTACGCGTTGGGAATTTCACCCGAATCGAGCATTTCTTCAGCTTTGGCAATCTGAGCCAGTAAGTCCTTCAAATTGTCTCGCTTGAGCTGAGACTGAAGTACCGTATCTTTCAAGTTGTCCACAAAAATCTCGCTGACCAATTCGGGGCTCACGGGATAGTCGCAGTACTTGTTAGCAGCTAAGAACTTTTGAAACTGGAAAATGTATCTGCGGAGACTTCCCCGCTGAACTGTGCGTACCATTTCTCGCACAATATCGCGCTTCAGTTCCTTAATTCCGTAGATCAGTTGCACTGAGCGTTTGAATTCGATGAAGGAACTGAATCTGCCATGTTTTGCTGCGGCTTCGGCGACGAGTCCGCGTGCATTATAGAGGCAAAATGCTACTTCTTCCTGATCGCTGTGGAAGTCTAAGGCGTGAAGCAGCTGCTCCAAAAGCGTCAACCAGGCGTCCACGCCCTCTGTTTCCAGTGCGAAGTTACGGAGCTCGGCGTCCAATGGATGGTTGTAGAGAACTGGCAGCATTCGCTCCATCCATGCGTACTCGGGTCGAGAAAAAAGATCATTTTGCAGGTCAAGTTCTATGTCAGGATCTTGCTCTGGTACGTGGCCGAGACTCATGCATATGTCGCTGGAGTCACTGGAGTCGACACTCATGCCAGACATCGTGGTCGAAAACAAAAGGGGCTTTGGTTCCGGAGCGGGTTTGGGTTCTTTGTTCTTCGACGCTGAGGCATTGACGGGCGATTGAGCGGCTTTGGTCTTTTTCGTGGGGGTAGGGTAATCGGAGGGGTACCGCTCTTTGACGCGGCCCTTCTTGATCAAGTCCTCGGCGAACTCCACGAGCGAATCGAAGCTGGTGAATACTTGGGTCAGAAGAATCCGGTGCAACATCTTGTTTTTCATGTTTTTGAGAAAGATTGCGATCGCGGCCTGTTCGCTCACGGGCGTTGCCAGATGCTTGGCTGACTCGCGTACCTTACGGAACCGCTCCTCGTAATCGCGAAAGCTGCTTCGCTGGGAAGTCCGATTCAACTCTGCTTCCACGTTACTCGGATTCTGATGCGGTTCTACATTTTCTCGGGCCCACGCCTTGAATTGGCCGTACGTGGTCCACGATTGATCTGCTGCTTCCTCTTTGAGACTGCCGGTCAAATTCCGCTGGCATACAGCAATCTTGTCCTCGTCATTGGTGATCTCCCAACTCTCCATTTTGCGGCCAATTTGCCTAAACCAGTCGCTAAGTGCATCTTGTTTCAGCTGATGGTTCAGGTCATTGAGATTCAAAGGGAAATCGAGCTTGAGAAAAGCAACCATTGTAAATTATGCAAGCTGCCGATACAGGATGAAATCTACAGAAAGCCAAAGTCTCAGACGTCGACCAGCGAAAGACTTATTCTAAGCGAAAGATTGTATCGATCAAAAATTTTGCGCTGCAATTGTCCGCCAAGGAGCCCTGGCAATGATTAAGGTTTTGCCAACGGGGCGAAAAAAAGCGCCAAGTCTTATGTCCTCGGTTCGCACGACGGATGCCAGCGGTGCATGCAGGTTTGATTTGTGTCCTAACGGTTGTCGTGCATACAATTCCAGATTTCCATTAGATTTCAAGAAAAATCGATTATTTAATCAAACAGTACTGGGATGGAAGCAGATCTGAAAAATTGAAAGTATCGAGATTACATTATGTACAAAGTATTTGTGTCGGCCGGGGGCCGTTTTGCCGGACCTCGGGCTCGTACTCTGTTGAGATTTCCTTGCTATCGACTTGACGCGAAATTGCATGGCTTGCTCGGCTGACCCCGGGTAAATTTCTGTTTTGAAGTATTTCTTCAAAAAAATAAAAAGTTGTAGCAAAAGAGATCTTGTAGCGAATTCGAATGAACTTTTGGGATTTTTCTTTGTTATCTTGGAAAGTTGCCTCAGCTGGGAAATAACCCCTGACGAGCGCGGTTTGGAAATGGACTAATCAATCTGGATTTTCATGACCGCAGTATGCAAGCCAATTTCTTCGCAACAGCAGGCGGGTTTCAATGAAAAGGCCTTATCTTCTTTCGTTCGTTTCTCATCTTCGAAACCAATGCAACTCTTACTGGTCTCTTGTCTTGGGTAAAGAAGTTTTTTAAAAAAATTTCGAGAAAATTTGTCCAATTCGTTACTTAACATTCGCGGATATCCCTCTTTACGGCGAGTCCATGTCTTCGAGAGTTAGCGCGCCAAGGGTTGGCCGGGTCGGCACAGACGGAGCGAGGCACCGTCGCTCCACAGAACTCGAGCCAACATCGCAGCCGCGACTATAACGCTCGTCGGTAATAAGGCAATGGTCTTTAGAATCCAAAGTATTAGTAGTAATATTACTAAGGAGGCGCAGCTATTTGAGTGGCAAATTATGGACGAGTACACATATATAGATATTCCTACCAGAATATCCGGGCTCTTTTTTTTCTCTTTAGTGTTTTTCTACCAGATATTACCATATCAAATAGTGAGCGAAGCGCCAAGTTAATATACAGAATACAGTATAAAATGGTGTAATCTCTGACACTTTCCTTTAACCTCGGACATATTGCATATGAACTTCCATTGTGATTCACAATTGATTTCCTTTAGATCATTGGTTGTCAATTCGATCCGTCCTAATTGGGCATGTATTACCCTGCGTAAAATCAGCATTTTGTGAGCTTTGAAATTGTCCGAGCACATAAAGTCCATTTTGCCGTCACATCATGACTTCCTTCAGGTCTTTCTAGCCAAAAAAAAATCACATTTCACAACCGAGACTATTCCAGCCCGAGAAGCAAGGTGGGGCTACAATATCCATTCCCTTGAATTAACTACCTGAAAGTTCAACGCAGCTGCCTTTTAAATTTTTTTTGAGTCAAACAAATTACCTTGATTTGGGTGGCAGCAAGTACGTTTGAACCTCCCAGCGGCTCTCTTTAATAGAGCCCTTCGTCATCTAATTGTACTTTTGCCTCTTGTCTCAACAGCCTCAAATCTTGAATATCGCACTTTGATAGGTATGTATCCTTTTTGAAACTTAGTTTTTAATTACGTCTTTCGGAAATTACCTATTTTGCCATCCGCTCAATATTGTTCAAGGGATCGAAGTTGTTGCCATAATCAGTCCTCCGCTTGGATCATATTCAAACCCATGAAAAATGGCTTGATTTTAGTACTCAGTCTGTCAAATTCTGGTACAAATCAAGATAATTTGATCTAATCAAAAAAAACAATTTAAGCATTTCCGACTTAGATTTGTAACCGAGGAGTAGATTCCTCTCTCATTTAATTCTCGATTTGCTACTTTCTGAGAAGCCATGAGATCGATGGTCCATGAAAAATCGCTTATCGTATGAAAAGCAAGTCTTGAAGCTGAAACTGGCTGCTATTTTGTGTAAACTTTCTCTCATATCACCACGAATAATTAGTTTGCCTCCCAAAAAATCAAGCCCGCAACTAGATTTTTGCATCCAAAACCCAACTCCACCAACAAAGATAATAAAAATTTTCAAAGAAATAAAATGACAAACACGTGCAACTAAGTACTGAACTACTTAAAAGGGATTTCTCAAACGGTCAATTGTATTTGTAATTCCTGAGTAATTCCAATTACCTTGAGATTTTTAACAGGTTAATCGAACAAGAAAACTAATCTTGACCCCGAGACGGCGAGCACCATCACGCACAGAGGAATCAGATCATCACATCCATTAGGACAATCCAAAAGCCCACTTTTCGATTTGCACCCACAAGCGCGCGCCCAATTGGCGAAATTCCGTCAGAAAAGTACGTCCGGCTGTGATTTTTTCGAAATCCCCATACAAAATCTCGCGCTCGACCCATTTTGGTCACGTGAGCGACGGAATTATCGGCGATATTTTGACACAGACCTGGCACGGCCCTGGAAATAGGCTCATTGAAAAGATCGTAGTTGTTAGACTTTGAATGGTTGTTTTGCCGTTGAGGTCGTCACCAAAATAATCTTGCATTTGTAGGAAACACACCGCTTTTCCATTTGCAGCCACATGCGCGCGCCAGACACGGAGCTCGTCTTAATTGAGCGATTGTCCGTGCACCACGTTCTCACTTGGAGATAGTTGGATATCGCTAGATGATATCCGTCGTGTTTGCTCAATGTTTACTTTTCGTCATTCCTCACTGATTTCCATTCTTAATCTCCGAGTGTTTTTCTTGCTCGTTCGCAGCGGATGCTGGTTGCTTGTGTCGTGTATTTTCTATCTTGCAACCTGCAAGACAACATGTTCGTTATTTTTTTGTAGGATCATCGTGCATAATTCGATAATTAATGAATAAGAAGCCTTCTCGTCTTTTAATCTACATTGTTGAGCATGACACGTGTTGATATATAGGATTTTTCGAAATATGCAGGGGAAATTTAGTCTATTTCATCACGAGACATTGGAGAGGGACGTTTCTTAGTTGTTAAAAGACGAAATAGACGAAAAAAATCTCACATTTTTCGAAAAATCCTGTTTCTTAAGATTCCAAATGAGGGCTCAGGAGAAATCAAAGTAGCGAATTTTGGTTAATGTATGCCGCCGCAGAAGCACATAAAAAGCAATTGCAGCCGCAAGTTGCGATTTATTGAAGAGGAAACACTATCCAGGCTCAAAGAAATTGTAGTGTGATAAGTCAAAGTTTTCAATTCAAGTTCCGTCCATTCCATATCTCGCCATTTTTTCTCCCGTGCTTTGCAATTGTTAAACAAAGGCTATTTCACCACTCATTGCGAATACAATGCCTGCTGCATCTGAAGAAAAATACAAACATACAATTTGATGAGCGACTTTCTGCTTTTTTCAAAAGATGCGAAAGAAAAAAAAAATTAGCCTTCATAATATTCAACCAGTTCCGTATTCATCAAACTCATGAGTCAAACACCCAAAACTCAGTTCAGTGCGTGTATACCATAATGCTGCATCGTTTCCATGCCGACAAAAACAATTCCTGTAATTCCCATTAAGTGTATCAGCACTGATATTTTTTCTTATGAAATAGATATCTGAGCATCAATTAGATGTATTCGAATTGGAACCAAATTCTACGAGCCACGCCAGAACCCCTTGTCACGTGACGTGAAACCTCCGCACTCTGCCCAATCAGAAAAGGATGTTTCGTAAACCTACACGCTGAGCTAACATCCACCAGCACAACACTAATTTACATATAAAATGTCATATAATAAGGCATACGAGCCAGTAAGAAGTCCTGCAGTCTCAGGAGACTACGAGCTCATTGATGCTGACCCTCACTTCAATCGTGTCGTATCATACTTCAGAACGCTGGACTTAGGGGTGTGGGCTGCATCCACTGCTGCGTTCCCGCTTTCATTGGTCGCTTGGGAAAAATTGGATCCAGTGGCTGGTCTGTTTAAAAAGCCAAGCCCGGTTCCAGGAATGGCTTTAAGGGTAGCGACGCTTTTAGGGTTTACTGGAGGATTTTATGCTGCCTACGTACGCTCATCGAAGAGATTCTTAGGATGGTCTGAAAACGCGAGAGAGGTGAAGAAAGACCGTTACGAGATCAAGAAATTATTATCGCAGGAAAAATTACCCTACCATGACAACGAGTCGAAGTTGGATGACAGAATGAAGGACATCGCCAACAGAAACTCGCAATACTCGTTTGCACTCATGGCCGTATTGCCTTGGTTCAACTTGGCATATCATCCTTACCACGGCACGGATATTCGTAAGTATTACGAGACGAGACCCGGCGAGGAAGACTGGGGTTTCGAGTTGAAGCCATACGAAGAGATCAAGGCGAAATATGCCACAGTGATCGAGTAAGTTTTGTGTCCTAATATATTTGCATTAAAGAAGAGAATTATGAGCCTGACTTTATTGAAACTCGAATCAACAGATTGTTTCTGATGAAAAGAGATTTGCACTTCTGCCGTATTGTGTAGACCAGATGAAAGGGAATTCTACTGTAGGTATCTCGGGTTTTCATAACCGTGGCTAGATGAATACTCATAAACGAGTTTATCTTACTCGTCTTTAAGTTTTCTGCCTGTTATCTAGCTTTTAAAAATTCCAATCATGGACACAGACCCTTCTTTTACGACTACGGTAAGAATTGCAATTTGCAAACTCGAAAGAATGCACGAATATCCTGAGACCGAAATATGGGTTTCTATTTCCAGATTTGGTTCACGTGTTCGGTCCACTTACTCAAGAGCTTTTTTTTGTCAGTAGATCTATTATTGCACTGTTCAATTTCGTCCGTTTCCAACGAGGCCATAAGTTTCTACGAGGCCCTGCGCTTTGTTTTCTTTCGCGGTGTGCGCATCTTCACGTCACATGACCTATGTTTACATAAATTCACAAATCACCAGATTGCCTATTCCCGCCCACTTTCGGTTGCCATCAATCTGCACCAAGTTTGATCCCCTATTGAATCTTTTGTGGAATTCTATCTCAAAAAGCATTCGTGATGAGTGAACCTCAGGATTATTCTCACTTGCCAGTAGAGGAGAAAATATCTCACGGCGTGTGGAAAGTGCGTTTGGATGGGTACTCGATCCTCATTTCCCAGTTTGAAGGTTCTAGAAATGAATCAGACCCATGCTTCGATATAATAAACTCAAGGCCCGACTCGCTTAAAAGCGCTATTCTCGATCTGAACGTAGTCGCGCAGGAACTGGGTGTGCTTCTCTTATGCAAGTACCTAGAATATGGGTGTACTGCTAATAGCATAGGCCGCTTGAAATCCTCGGGCATTGTGCTGGCAATCTGCGAAAAAGGCCTTGCACTGAGTCGCGCAGGTACAAAAGCCAAATCCGTTGATGCGCTTCTTTTACTTGTTGAAGTGCTGGGCTCTGCAGAATGGATCGTGGAGCAGATCTTGCCCCACTTGGCCAACCGGTTACCGAAACTCGTGGCCGGGTGTGTATATGCGCTTTCGCAACTTGTACAGAATTATGGCTGTGTCATTGTCCCGCCTAAGCTTATCATCGAGCCATTGGCGAAGTTGTTTGCGCATGCAGATAGAAATGTAAGGGCTGAAGCTACCAAGTTGACGGTAGAGCTTTGGGTGTGGCTACGAGACGGTTTAACGCCGATATTGATTTCCAGTTTAAAACCAGTGCAACAACGGGATTTAACTGCCGAATTTTCGAAGGTCGAAGATTCACGGCCCGAGCAAAAACGACTTACGAGACTGCAGAAAGAAGAATTGGCGTTGCGTGAACAGGCTGCTGCTGCCGCTGCTGCTTCTACGGGAATGGAAGATGTGGTGATGGAGGATGTTCTGGAAGCACATCCTGTGGTAAACTTCGATCCATTCGACATGCTCGAGCCCGTAGAAATCTTAAAGAAATTGCCCGCAGATTTATACCAGAGAGCTGCGTCGCCGAAATGGAAGGACCGGGTTGAAGTTCTAGAAGAAGTCCAAGCAATTCTCGCCAAAGCCCCGAGACTTGCGAATGATGATTACATGGAACTCGTGCGCCTCTTCGCCAAGTGCTTCAAGGACGCCAACATTCAGGTGGTGCAACTCGCGGCCAATGGTGTGGAAGCGTTATCGCGAGGACTCAAAGACGGCTTCTCGCGATACCGGCCGCTCGTGCTTGGCCCGATGATCGAGCGAAGCAAGGAGAGAAAACCTGCCGTTGCAGACGCGCTCGCGAATGGCTTGGACGCAATTTTCAACTCGCTGTCGCTCGCAGACGTCTTAGATGAGACAGTAGCCGGTATGAGACATAAGACGCCGCAGGTTAAGATTTCCGCCACAAATTACTTCAAGCGGTGCTTGGTCTCCACTTCGAAGGCACCGACATCGGGCCAGATCGATCAAATAATGGAGGCAGGCGTGAAATTGTTGGCTGATTCTCAAGAACCCATCCGCCAAGCAGCAACAGAAATGATAGGCACTCTCATGAAGATCACCGGCGAGCGTGAACTTAAGTCTTTGCTCGAAAAAGTCGACGAAAATAGACTCGCAAAGGTGAAAGCCGTTTTCGAGAGTGCCACCGTGAAGGTTTCGGTATCCTCTGGAATTCAATCTCAAGCAGCCAATGCCACCACGCGTAGGCCCGTTCTGGCCTCCACAGCAAAACTGAGTCCGGCCCCATCGCGCCTTCCAAGTGCCCCTTCACTCAAAAAGCCTACGACAACCTCGCAATCAATTCCCTCTAAGCGCCTTGCTTCATCGCCTGCCAAACGTCCAGACTCCGTGGCGAAATTGCCACTCAAAAGTTTTGCAGGAAGACCGCTCGTGCAGCCTACATCCAGCGTAATTGCAGCTCCGCCAAAACCTAGAGTTGAGCCAGCCGTAATTCCTCCTTTGATTCACGAGGAGTTACGATTGCTTAAAGAGGAAAACAAGCGGCTCAGAGAGGAGAGTGAGGAAGGACTGAAGGCACAATTGATCTTGATGGAAGATTTGCGTAGATTCAAAAATGAGAATGTTGCTCTAAATGGAAAGATCGAACTGCTCGAAACACAACGATCCAGCAGCGAGCTCATGATTAAGCAGAAGGAGACACAGTGCACGCGACTCAAAAATGACTTGGAAAACGCCAGATTAAAGATAAAAAGTCTTGAGCAATCCATCGAGATCATGAACCTCCGCCAACCTGCCGCTGAGACGAAGGTGCCACAGCTTCGGCAGCAGGGCACGTTCACGTCACCCTCCGAGTCACCTCGGCCATCTACCCTGTCGAAATTATCTCAGAGTGAGCTCAGCTCCCGAGTCAACAGGTTGTCGATAGAAGGGGGCTCGATAGCTTCGAGCAGTTTTGAAATTCAACCTCGTAACGATCCTCTACAAGATGAGAACGAGAGTGGACCAAGATTCGTTCAGGCAGGAAATTACGACGCATCTCCTTTTCCGCAAAGAGCTCCGATTACAAGCGCTGATGATGGAGAAGAAAATTGGAGACGGGCTACTGAAGTCACTGCCCAGCTCAAGGCCCGTATTGAGAAGATGAAGCAAAGAAATCGTCTTTCAAAACGATCTTAATAACGTGTGTACTGCATAGTGATATCCCGGTCTCGGGTGGTGAGCGTAAGGTGCGCTCGGAATACTGTGTGCAAAAAAACTCATACGTCAAGATTGATCAAAGACGGCACCCAAATCACAATAGAAATGTCTACTAAATTGAAAATTCTCGTTCCCGTCAAAAGGGTAATTGACTATGCCATCAAACCGAGAATCAATAAGGCAGGAACTGGTGTCGAGACCAAAGGCGTCAAGTTTAGCATGAATCCGTTCTGCGACATTGCATTAGAAGAGTCATTAAGAATAAGAGAGTCCAACAAGGATCTTGTGGAAAAAATCCATGCTGTTTCAATTGGTCCTACAAAAGCTCAAGACATCTTGAGAACCGCACTCGCCAAGGGCGCTGACTCGACTACCTTGATTGATGTTGGGGACGCGGAAGTAGAGCCATTAACTGTTGCTAAGATGTTGCAAAAAGTCATTGAAAAAGAGCAATCCAACTTGATCGTTTTGGGAAAGCAAGCCATTGACGACGACGCTAACCAGACTGGTCAAATATTGGCTGGCTTGTTAAACTGGCCTCAGGCCACCAATGCATCTAAAGTTGAGATCGAAGGAGACAAGATTAGCGTCACCAGGGAAGTGGACGGCGGATCTGAGACCTTGAGAGCAAGCTTGCCCATGATCATCACCACAGATTTGAGATTGAACGAGCCAAGATATGCGTCATTGCCCAACGTCATGAAGGCAAAGAAGAAGCCGTTGGAAAAATTGAAGGCCAGCGATTTGGGTATCGAGATCGTCAATAGATTGGAAACTCTTAAGGTAGAAGAGCCTCCAGCTCGTTCTGCGGGTGTTAGGGTTGAGAGTGTTGATGAATTGATTGCCAAATTGAAGGAGGTCAAGGCAATCTAGATGAGAGAATCATATACTGTACATTTATTTCTTGAAAGAAACTCCGAGCAGGTAATTTGAAAGCTGAGCATTAAATAAAAGTAAGTTTTCGAGAAATTGTGCGCTTTGCGTCATCAGCGATTACTTGCTTAGTGGCATGAAACGTATCGAGTCGTCGGTGTTAAAGAATTTTGCAGTTGTTGAAAAAATTCCATATTACTGAAAGGCTCTGCGACTAACAAGGCGAAAATATTTGAAAAATGCCTCAATTCGCTCTTTGGCAAATATGACTTTTTTTGGGTAAAACTAAGCTGTGCTCAAATAGATCTCAGCCCCCGCACATGCGGGCCGTAGCGACGTCCCTGTCTCAAATTTCCCAGCAACCCGCCAACATCTCGGAATATAATTCGTAGATAATGTTAAAACCATAAATTCAAAGACCTCTTTTTAACTCAAACCCCGCTCGCGCCAACAGGAATTCTCACCATAAAGGTCTTCTAAATCTTTCGGGCTTTATAATAAAAAGAGCTAAATGTCGCTTGATATCACAGCCAAGTTCCTCGATCAGCAGCTAGCCAAATGGCCTGGCCACAAACCATTGGTAATTGGCATTTCCGGTCCACAAGGCTCTGGAAAATCGTTTCTCGCGCATCATCTACTTGATGGTCTCAAACATTCGCATCCAGAACTAAAATGTGTAGTTTTACTGATTGACGATTTCTACTTAACCCATACTGAACAAGCTCGAGTATCGGCGCAAGCCACCGAGTCTGGAAATCACATATTGGTGGGCAGAGGATTACCCGGGACACATGACCTCCCACTAGCTTTGCAGACTTTGAAAAACTTGGTTCTGCGTCTCCCGACGGTACTTCCCCGATATGACAAAAGCGCGTTTAATGGAGAAGGTGATAGGTTTCCTGAGGATAAGTGGGATATAATTGAAGAAGGCGTAGATGTAGTGATATTTGAAGGCTGGTTTGTTGGCTTCAAGTCAATTGACTCATCAGAGCTAGCACAAGTATATTCATCGCGTGATCCGAATGATGCCGTCAAGAAAAGTTCATTGCACCATCTTGAGGAAATTAACGCTGATCTCAAAGACTACGAAAAACTTTGGGACTTTATCGACTTATCGGTAATTTTGAAGACAAACCAGCTAGACTTTATCTTCAAGTGGAGACTTGAGCAGGAAACTGATCTTATTAGGCGTTCAGGTCAGGGTATGTCCGAGGCTGATGTGGCGGGCTTTGTTAGCCGATACATGCCAATGTATGAGATTTATTACTGGAAAGCGTGTGATGCAGGTATCCTGAAAAGCGGCACAAATTTGTGTCTCAGTATTGATCTAGGCCGCAAAGTTACAGGACAATTAATACAATGACAGTAGTCTATCAAAAGCGCGTACACATATATCGAATTAAACGAGGCACATAAGATGACGACAAAAAATATTTCTCTGCATCTCCTGATCAAGCGCTGCACTCAATAAAAGTCTAACCCATATGTTACGTCGATTTACGTGTGCGTATTTCACAACATGACGTAACACCTATCATGAGTCATTTTAAAAACTCGAAACTTTCTTCATTGACACCTCCGTTAATTAGCGCTGGTACTCTTCGGGATAGAAAATCAATCTCTCGACCCCGGCTTCCGTCAAAATCACCATTCTGATTACACCGCCCGACAGACCATCCCACTTGATGGCTTCCGAAAGCGCCAGCTTTATAAACGTTACGCACTCGTCTTTTTCCATTTCAGGCTTGAAATTCTCGTCACACCAACCGTAAATAAATGTTGATCCCGAACCGGCAATCGCATACTCCTGCTCGTGAATTGATCCACCGATTGGAATCGAGTAAACAGAGCCCTTCTTGTGCTTATCATAACCAGCGCAAATAATACCAGCACTCAAGTTGTCTTTATTGTTGTAACACATCTCCTGAAAGATCAGCGCGGCGACTTTGGTTGTTGGCGTCTCACCTGGAGGCAATTGCACCGCATGCATTTGTAAGTGGTATTTGACGATATCCGCCACGGCCTGTGTGTCAGCGGCAGATCCTGATCTACAACAGTAGATTGTATCGTGTATCTGCGTCAATTTATCCGAAACTCTATTCGCTATGTATGTGCCAGTTGTGGTCCTGGAGTCGGCACCAAGAATCACACCGTCTTTGAACTTTACGGCCATAATCGAAGTACCTAAGGACACCTCGCCTTTTTTGAGGTGATTTATATCTACCGAGATTCCGTTCATCCTTCGTATATTATGATGATTGTAGCGTTTATGGGGAAAGCTGATGAATCAATAAAGCGTCTAGGATTGTATGAGTATCGCCACTTCCTCGTGATACCTGATCACGTGCGCGAAAACCCCCAAAGGTTCTCTCTGACTGCGCGGAGTGAGTTTTCATAAAAAAAATAGGTACGACGTAATGCCAGTGAATTACTTCGAAATGTGAGGGGAATCAATTTGCGTGACATTTGAGAGGATTTTGTGGGCATATATGAACATCACCGAGATGATGTCAAACTGTGAAATATACTGATGGTCCTCCGCAGGGGCACACAGTGTGTTACTTATACAAGCCTTCGCTTAGAATTTATGAAAGAAATTCGCGTGAAGTTGAATGCGACAATTTTTCAAATTATCCTCTAACTTCTGTCCCACTCAATTGACATGAAAGACTCGATTTCTCTAGCGCTTGTCCAATTAGGACGCCTACCTTGTTCGGTAGATCTCGATATATATGACGACGTTGCAGATAGGATAAAGTATGTTTATGTCCAGAATTGGAATTTTCCTTTTCGGTATATTTTTAACTAAAACTTCCTTTCTCGACTTCTAAAACTTGGACCAAATTTCTCGGCACCAGTTGCATGCGAGTTCATTTATCGAGCATAATGGCAAAATTTTCGCGCCCCGAAGTCTTCTCACCAATTTAGCAGCTTCGGCGTGATTGTTATCCCGCCCGAGATAACTACCAGCCTAGTAGTCTCATTTATTGTCTCGCGTGGCCTAAAACAACGTCTATGAGCATTGATCTGATAACAATGATAACACGAATAAATGAAAATCTTTTAAACATGCACGGATTCCAAGCGTCTTTGATTATCAAGTGGCTGCAGCGAGCCCCCACCCGCAAAATGACTCGCTGTCCTTTCGAAACCTTAATTCATCCGCTCCTGTAGCCTGACCTTTTTGGTAAGCGAGCTACCGACGATGGAATTCCTGTTCATCTTTAAAAATACTCAACTTTCTGTAAATTGCTCAAATAGTCCTCTCAAGGCAAATTTTTGTCCCCGGATCGCACGCATTGATGCTGTAACCAGCGTCCATCGCTCTGCATTATAGAGTTCGCTTTAAGGCTCACCCCTCCGCATGTGTGCTGCGAAAACGCCAATTCTTGCGTAGCTGCACCAAAACGAAAGAGATGGGCTTTCGGATAAGAAAATAGAACTGCTTCGGATATCCTAGTAATCTTTTTGCCTCTTTAATTGATGAAAATATCCGTAAAATCTTTTCAGTATAGCGACTGAGTTGCAATTTTTTTACACCCAAAGTATGCCAAGCCCGAAATTGAAAAGCCGCATTGTCGAGTCGAATGCTTGCTAAATACAGAAGAACAGTGCGCGTAACCAAACTGAAGTGCTTACGTGGAGCGGTGCAACATGCAGCTTTGAACTAATGGTCACACGAGATTAAAAATTCAAAACAGAGATAGCCTTGCTTAGTAGAATATAATTCAGCAGTTCATTTCTCAAAAATTAGCAATGTATAGTCAAGTTTCACGATTTTGAATCTCTTGTTCCAATCAAAGTCCTTCTCTGATTACGTAAAGTTCCTGCACAAATGCTGGCCTTATTTGGGTTCCACCTGCATATTGCCCTATCCGAAAGAACACGTCCTTGTAATTTCCTGTGTGGGGGCGGTCTCGCGCCCAGGGCCCCCAGCCAAATACAACCCGGTCGCCAGTGTTTCTCGTCTTTCTTTCCTTTTTTTCTAAACTTCTTTGCAGCACGGCAGGTCTCTTAGGAAAACATTTGTTGCCGCTAGATTGTCATGAATCCTCTTTTCTTCCTCAACTTCTTGGCGTTGCCTTACCTCGCCATGGCCTACATGGGGTTCTCTGGCTTGACCCAGGAGGAGCTCCAGCATTTGGCCGGCGACCCACCTGCAACTCACACGGTCACTTTTGACGTCACCATTTCCAAGTCTGCTACTGAGTCCGAAGCTATCGGTCAGTTGAAGTTTGCCCTTTTCGGTGAGCTTTTGCCCATCACTGTGGCCAATTTCATTACCACCACCGAGATGAGGGCAAACGGATACCTGAACTCGGTGTTGCACAGAGTGGTCAAGGATATGATTATCCAGGGTGGTTTCTTGAAAAAAGTTGCTTTCAAGGAGTACGACCCTATTCCATTTGAGAAATACCCATGTGAGAACTTCGAGCTCTTGCACACCAAGTCCGGTCGTATCTCTTTGGCCTCTACTACTGGTGGAACCAACGGTATCTCCTTTTTCATCTCGCTCGCCGACTCGACCCCATTCTTCGACGGTAAGTACGTGTCTTTCGGCCAGCTTGTGAGTGGTTTCGACGTGTTGAAGAAGATTAACCATGTTGAAGTTAACGGCGAGACCCCATTGCCCGAGGTTCTCATCACCCATGCTTCGTACACCGACCTTTCTGCGCTTGGTGGAATGCCAAACGTTGACTTCAGAGCCGTGCACAAGAAATACTCGACCGTTATCTACATTAGCATTGCGTTGTTTGTTCTCTTCGTGTTCTACCGTTACAACAAGCGCAGAGCACTCGTGGACCTCAAGGCTTTCAAATTGTAAGTCAATTATTTGCATGATAGAAAAAATACCTTACTGCAATCGAATTCAAACCTTGATGGTCTTTCTTGCTATGTTAGATACATTTTTATACTTTGCGACCAGGCTCCTGCAGCTGTCACTCAATAGACACTTTGCGATCACTTCGCTTTATAATAAGTTTTGTAGATTCCAATGTGGATTTCCTTCCAATGTGTCGTGCCTCTTCGGTCATCTCAATAATAAAATGGTGATTATTTCGCGATGAATTTGATCACTATTTCTCGTTTGTTTTTGGGACAAGACTCGCAAGAGTACGGTTTCCCTGCTCTTATCATTGATGTCGTGCGCCACGTAGAGTACATATCATTTAACTTTCGCTTTTTGTTCTTCGAGATCAAAATCTTGACTAATTCGCTCAATTATACACATATCTGCTGAATAAAAGCCCATGAAACTCTCGCGACTTCTCAAGCGACCGCAGCTGCGCGCGCAGGTTATCTGAGCAGTCGAAAGATCGAAACGGCAAATTCTAATCTCTTTTTCTACTAATACTGACTTTTCCATATCTCTTCTAACCAGAAACTTTCCAGGTGCAAAATCAAATACTTAAATGTTAGATCTACCGATTGTTTTGGTGAAAAACCTTCCCTATGACGCATCGACTGCGCTGCTCTACGACCTTTTCTCGAACTTCGGTCAGATCCACCAGCTTCGAATATCTGACGGCTCCGTACCTCAAGGAACCTGTTATGTGGTATTCGTGTCTCTAGAAGATGCGAAGCGGGCAGCAAGAGAACTAAATGGAGTTAATTTCAAGTCACGGTACTTGGTGGCGCACATGTTTCAAGTACCCGAGGAAAAGCTAAGGGGAATCGATACATAGATATTGCTACATGAGGAACGAATAATTTGTTCACTCGAGAGATATGAAGCGAGCTTAGTATGGAAGTTTGATTATTAATGGATTTATTTGGCAATCAATGGCAGGTGAACCTGACCTCATGAATACTATAAGAGCTAGATTTCTCCATTCACCTCGATCTGCCGGTGTAAAGATCTGGAAGCTATGCCTCGCTGAACATAGTCCATTCATCTATAAACTTTTGATTATTTGATTTCGTCCATTGTGGATGCGTGTTTATCTTTCATCATACATTTTTTACCTTTCGTATCACCAGATCATTTCTTGATCGAGAGATCCACGAGTCCCAATAAGTAATAACTGGCAAACCCAATAAACACAAATCCCGCAATCTTCGCAACTTTTTTCCAGTAGCTAACTTGTGGGTATCTATATTTTATCATCACTTTGGTCTCCGCCAAGCCATCGACCAAGTTCTTGAACTCAAGCGTGACCTTCACGTGACCCTTAGACACGTCGAAAAAACTCAACTCGGAATTCACCGAAACCTTTTGAGGCGTTTCAAACGCACTAGCGTCGATATACTCGGCATTTTCTGGTAAATAGATGTTGAAGTATACCTTGTCGTAGTGAATATTTCTCAACGCGTTCAAGATTGGGAACAGCGCCACGTAAGTGTCGTCCTCGCCCACAACCTTGCGTACAAATGTCTTGAGTGGAGCACTCCAGCCCAACGTGAAATTGTACTTCCATCCACCAAGGAGGGGGTAACGTGGCTGGACGACAAGGTGATCCTGAGCGATCTGATGAGTCGTCACCATGCCCACCTTGTCCGTGACGTAGTAGCCAACGAACGGAGCATTTTCCGTGATTGGAAATTCTAATTGCTGAAGACAATGATGGGCTTTAGCCAAGTCGTAACGGCCCTTAATCCAGTCTGCACGTGAGAACCCAGTCTTCAATTCCGCTGCTCTGTTGTACAACTCATAGTACTCTTCGGTCTGTACAACGCCTACATCGGACGCTGGCAACCAGAAGCTACGCTCAAGTACATTTGCATGGGTCAAAGGAACGTTATGGTCGTAATGAAGACCCATTGGGGACACTGAATATCCCGGAATCTTTTCCTGAATCGGGCCATAGATCAACACCTTTGTGTCTTTCTCGACTCTTCCCTCCAACTCAGGCAAGTCTGCAGTAGGCTTAGGAGCATTTGGTAATTCAACCTCCTCTCCCGCTCTGAGTCCGGTGAATGACATCAGGTACTCGCTAGTCACGTAGGGGGAGTAGCAGAATTTGTTCATCTTGAGAAGCAATTTCTGCTCATCGGCCAAGCCGATTTTCGCCGGGTACGGAGAGACTGCGTCCGTGTACACAAACATAGCGTTCATTTCAATCAGTTGGCCAGGGGCAATCGGGAATGGGAATTTGACCGCGTAGATACCCTCGCTCAACTCCACCACATAGGCTTTTTCCTTTCTCTCGGTGAGTAATACCGCGTAATGCGAGACGTTGTTGATTGCATCAAATCCGTCATTGATTGGCAAAACGTATATGTCTTGAGGCTCGGGCGATACATTGATGACCTCAATAAGCGAGTGCTCTTTCACATACGGCCGCGCGAGGTCGAATGTACGGTAGTAGCGCTTATTTTCCCACAAGGATGGATCAATTTGAAATAACCCCGCAGATGCTAAGCTAGCGAGGCCCACGTAAATTGAGAGCCAAGTCCACAACATTATTTTTAGCTTTTGGTTGAGAACAATTGCGTGGATACTTATAGCCTGATAGTTGGGCGCGGCACCTGTCAGGCTGTGATCTGGACACTTGGCCGTAGCGCGCGTGGTCAACCTGCACGACAGGATTGAGTATGGAGACAGGCGATATTGCAAACGAAATTGAATCTGGCTTGCGTTTGGAGCAATAAATCAAGTCAAATTCAAGCGTACATGCATAATCCTATTATCGAGACGCTCTTTCAGACTGGATCGAATGTAATTGAATCGATAGTTTGAACTCGTAGTTCACGATGTTGAACGAACCGTGCTAGCGACTACTGCTCTGGAATAAATAAAAATCTCTCACACGGTCAGTGCCTTAACATAAATTAAAGAAGCTTTACAAAGCAACGCATTCCCTCTTCTCTTTTTCTGCTGCAGAATAAAAGCTTCTGAAGACTGCAACAGCTGGACCCGTGTTCATTGTATAAAACACGCATCCAAGGACTCTTGAAAAAGAAGATACGTGATTGCGTATTAATTCTCGAGAGGGATAGATATGTCATGAGAATAATCTTCTGATTGTGTCTATATGTAGCTGACAGTCGAATTCTTCTCTGAATAATGTTGCATGTCATGAATTGCAAGAGCGGTCGACTCGAATGTTTGCGTGAGGCAGAGGGCCGCTCGAGTATTCAATTGAGCTTGCCTTTCCAGAGAACTCTTTCATACCTTTGATGAGATCAGGTCTCTTTGTGGGTCTCTAAATCTTATAAAAATGTTTTTTTGCCCTCGATTTGTATATGTCGGGTTTTGGCTGCAATTTGCAACATTGCGGGACCAGCTCTATAGGCTTTTTTTTGACTACTCAATATGTCCGTAGACAGGAACATTTAATCGATTTCAGAGACTCACTAAAGCCTAAAATCAGTATATGCCTGGCATGATTTTCGGGAGGTGGCTGGCAATTCTGAAAGAGAAGCTCTCTCCTGGGTGGGGACTAATCTGAGTGACTACCGCCGCAGGAACGCCACCGCCTCCGAAAAAAAGAGGGGAATTGTAGATAGTTACGCCTTTACGAGATTATGACCACTAAGTGTTTTTCTTCTTATTTTATCAATGTGAGATTCAATTGATAATAAAGCTTCTCAAAGCAATAGAACTGATAAAATTATCTCTCTTGCTTACAGCATCTTCGATTATACTTTCTTTGCCAGAATTTTTCACATCAGGGTTTCGCAACACGTCATTGGACCGAGATCTATGAAAAATAGGCACGCAGAAACATCTAGAATTGGAGAATAACAGCTCCACAGCAAAAGTGAGATTTTCTGTATTTTCGAAAACATGGTTTATGTGTAATATTTTATAGGGCCCGTCTGTGGGTTTATCTTCCCCTTTTGCTGGTGAAAATTTGGATAGCTCATGTTTTTACGCGCCGTTCTCGATTCTCGCCTCGCGTTCTAACTCGAGGTGCGTCTTTTTTTCTGTTGCTACCGCCCTCAACCAAAAGAACAAGGTTACACCTCCGTCATCAGGATTACCAGATTTTAGCAGCACGAAGTCCTCAAAACATCAAAATTTATTCCGACCGATATTAAGTAGTTCACTCCCGGCCATGTCGTTGCAAGACCTCATTCCCGTGGTCAACAAGCTCCAGGACATCGTGACCACGACGCAGTTGGCCGATATCGACTTACCCATTTTGGCGGTGGTTGGGTCGCAATCGTGCGGAAAATCTTCCGTTTTGGAGAATATTGTAGGAAAGGACTTTCTTCCTCGTGGAACGGGTATCGTTACCCGCAGACCGTTAGTCTTGCAGTTGATCAATGTGAAAAAAGACGACTCAATCGTCAAGAACTACAATCCTGCAGACTTGCGCGATGTAAACGGCTATTCTTCGTCATCTGACGAAATAAACTTGGAGGAGCATCTTAGGCACCGTTCTACTACCAATGGCCTGCCGCTGAAAGGCGCCGACGTGCCCTCTGAATGGGGTGAGTTTCTACACATCCCCAACAAGAGGTTCTACAATTTTCACGCTATTCGGCGCGAGATCGAGAACGAGACCGCGCGAATTGCCGGTCAAAACAAAGGTATTTCGCGGTTGCCGATCAATTTGAAGATCTATTCCGATCGCGTGCTCAACTTGACCTTGGTCGACTTGCCTGGTCTCACCAAGATTCCCATCGGCGACCAACCTAGCGATATTGAGAAGCAAACGCGCACATTGATCTTGGAGTACGCACTGAAACCAAATTGTATTATTTTGGCAGTTTCCCCTGCAAATGTTGACTTGGTCAATTCGGAGTCGTTGAAGTTGGCGCGGCAGGTTGATCCTACGGGTAAAAGAACCGTAGGCATTCTCTCCAAGATCGACTTAATGGATCAGGGAACGAACGCGCTTGATATTTTGAAAGGCAACGTTTACCCATTGAAGCTTGGTTTTGTTGGTGTGGTTAACCGGCTGCAACAGGACATCCAAGAAAACAAGTCATTAGACGACTCCTTATATTCTGAACAACAATTTTTCGTGAACCATCCCGCTTATCGGGCAATTGCGAACAAATGCGGTACGCGCTTCTTGACCGTGACCTTGAATAAGATCTTGATGAATCATATACGCGATCGTTTGCCGGACATTAAGGCGAAACTAAACACATTGATGGGACAGGCGGAACAGGAGTTGGCCTCGTATGGTGACATTCCTTCTTTGGCCGATACCAAGGAAGGACGTCTGGCTCTTCTCTTGACGTTAATGACAAAATTTGCCAATGGTTTTGTGAGCTCCGTCGAAGGTACCCTGCTCAACGCGGCTTCTATCAAGGAGTTGTGTGGCGGTGCGCGCATTTACTACATTTTCAACGAGGTATTCGGATCGCTGTTGGCCCAAATCAACCCGACGCACAACTTGGCCGTGAAAGATATTCGCACCGCGATTCGCAATTCGCTGGGCCCAAGACCATCGCTCTTCGTACCCGAATTAGCGTTTGATCTACTCGTCAAGCCACAGATTCGCTTACTAGAAGATCCCGCACGCAGGTGTGTCGAGCTAGTTTATGAAGAGCTCATGAAAATTGTGCATAGCGTGTGCACTGCGGGGAATGGCGTCGAAATGAATCGATATCCAAAGTTACAGGCCAAGCTCATCGAGGTGGTCCTGGACTTGTTGCGTGAACGTCTTGGTCCCACCATCAAGTACGTTGAGTCCATGATCGAGATCCAACAGGCGTACATCAACACAAATCATCCAAACTTTGTCGGTGCCGCTGATGCCATGGCCGCAGTTGTAGAGGAGCGCCGCAAGCAGCGCGAAATGGAGCTGTCGTCGAAACTTAAGCTCGCAACAAAGCGTATTTTGAGAAAACCCGCGGATGAGAAGTCGACAGAAAATGCGGTCGATGAAGAAACCAATAACGAGCTCGACGTGAGCCAGGTTGACGATGATGTGAAGCCAGTGACGCGCCACAGACGAAGCGACTCCAACCGGACAATTATGTCAATAAGATCCGACTCAACCAGTCATCACCATCCCCAGCATAACCAGGAGTCTTTGTTTAACTACTTTTTTGGCCGTGATCCCATTATTCATCAGCAGCACATGCAGACGCAAGCACAGTTGCACCCTACGCCATTCAAATTCCCACAAGCGCACGAGCCCACATTACAATTCAACAACAACTTCATCAATAACGGCACGATCCATGACATGAAAGACTTGCATCTCGATGACAGATTTGCGCTGACCCACCACGATGTTGCGGCGGCCGTGAACGGACACGTACACCAACATGCGTTGGATGGTGAAGAGGATAATCTCTCTGAGTTGAGCGAGCGCGAGCAATTGGAGACCGAGTTGATTCGCCGGTTGATTGTGTCGTACTTTGGCATTGTCCGCGAGATCGTTCAGGACCAGGTACCCAAGTCCATCATGTGCTTGTTGGTGAACTACATTAAGGTGCACATCCAAAACAGGCTTGTGGTTAAGCTATACAATGAGAATTATTTCGACGACTTGCTTCAAGAGGATGAGACGATTCAAATCGAGAGAGAAAAATGTTTGTCGTTGTTGAAGACATACCGCGAGGCCTCCAGAATCATTAGTGATGTGGTGTGATTACTGGTTGCATATTTGTATTTAGAACCCCCCTTGAGAAAGCATTCCTTTTATTTACTTCACATCGTAAGCTGCCATTAGTGATATCACTTTCCATGCGAAATCAACACTCGATTCTGCCTCACGATCGTGGTCGATGTAGCACGTAAAGGTCAAGAGGATCTACGATAGAGCGGTTGAGAAGTTGCTGCTGTTTGAGCTTGAATGAGATACTTGACTTTTTGTTCTCGGACATCGAACCTTCATTCTCATAGTCCGGCTCACTTTTTAAAAAGTCAAAACTTACCTCCCTCGTGAGAAGTTCACTTTTAACTCGATCCGACGGCTCGACTTCAATATTCTTCTCGCTAAGGAAGCGCAGATCCGCAATTGAATCAATCCGCGATAGTTTGTAACGTAGATCAGCAATATATCCGAGAGAAACTACAAGTCTACACCTCCATGTATTCGATAATTCACACACCAATTTAGTCGTTCGCAGAACGCTGCGTTGGGGAAAGAGATTCGCAAGCGGCTTCTCGAGCAAGGTAGCCTTCAACTCGGCGCCGAGGTCAATGATGAGGTTAGTCAAGTCGAAATTGCTGAGCCTTATCAGGTTCACTGATGAAAGTTTGATAATGGATTTCTCATTCACGGCCACGGCACTCAGCAGTAGCAACTGCTTCCGGTTGATAAAAATTCGCACAGGAACCGCCGTCTGTGGTGCAACAGAAATGTATGTGATCGTAGCTGGCATAAAAACAAGAGGTCAGAGTTATATCTTGTGCCGTTTCTTCTTCAGTTTTTGCTTCTAGTTGTATGTTTTAATGGTGATGCCATTCACAGATAGATCGATCCACTGGGTAGCCAGATCTGATGTGCGCCGCGGAAGGGCGTCAGTTGCTAATTCAAGGGTGCGGCTATAGAAGGCGCCAAACGAGTAATTGCAAACGAGGCCCACACTTGTACAAACTCTCACTATACCACTATGAACTGAAGATATGACATTCTCTTATGCTTTAGCCAAGCAACCGATGTTGAGCGAGAATCAATTTTTAGTTCAACTCGACAAGTCATCACTGGTTTTACACTTGCATAGCGCTCATATGGCTGCGACACCATGGGAATCTCAGGTTAATGCTTCTCGTGTATTTTTTTGATTAGGTAATCATAACTTAATCATGTATGAAATCACGCTCTTAAGCCTAATGTATCCCCATCGCTGAAAAGTTGTCTGGCCGAACCTCTCCAAATTTTAGAGATTCACCCCGCAGTATCCAATTTAGGAGAGCAACAAAGAAGTCGATGCACACCAGTTAGCCTTTCGAGAACTGCGACATTGCCTTCAATAGACGTAAAAAGTCAAAAAAGACGTAAAGTGAAGATTTTTTAAGAGAAAGTCTTTATCTCATTTTTATGCGAAAAATTGTTTCCAATTTTGTTCTTTGAATCCAGGCTGACTTCAAAAGTCAACAAAGTTTTACCTCCCTTTAAACACAAACCCGTGGGAGAAAAACGTGGAAAAAAAATATTAGAAATCATAAAAATAGAACCAGACTCGGGAACATGGAAGAGAGACTCATTATCGAACTATGAATAGTATTAATTTTTGTGTTGGATTCGACTTCTCCGAGGTGTTTGCTGATTGGCATTGGGGACTGAGGACTGGAGAGTCGGAGAGCGCGTAGTGACAAATTCGCACACAAACTTGGGGACACTATAGAAAGATGGAATATTGCATTTTTGCGATCCAATCAGACATTCTACAAAATTAAAAATGGTTTTTGGTCTACACAACTCATCTTGCCAGAGCTGATCGAAAGGGCGCAGACGAGTTAAATCATTCGTAATTTAAAGGATTCCGATATCCTTCGCCATTTCCATCTCCGATGTCACAAAATTAGCAATAACATTTTAGGCAATGGTTTCATTTATAGATTCGAGTTCCAATTGTCTTTCTTTCCTTTCGGGCTGATACATTATGTCCGCGGAGAGTATTGCTCGTCCACATCGATCAGAAACCCTTTCGAGATCGATATTCCATGCTTTTCCCAAAATGGACAGTGACAAGATTCAATATTTCTTTCGATGATCTAAAAAGACTTTTTCTGGATGACGCATTAGCTTGGAAACGCGTCAGATTGGTTTCTTTACTCCCTTCCAGCAAGAGTTATATAATATTTTATACCCTATCTTGCTAAACTATATTTTTCTTTTCTGATTGTTGCATTTGATTAAAGGGAGCTTTTCGGCATGAATTTCTACTAATTTCCGGCAAAAACGTTTAATCATTTACTTTTCTTTCTCTTTTTTGGTTTATGCATCAGATTGAAGGACGCTTTCGGCGAGTATTTCTACCTGCCCCTTTTCTTTTGCGCAAAGACATACCCTAAAATCGACTCCCGGGAGCGCAATTTGCCCAAAGGTAGCTGTAAAGATAGTAATGTAATGCGAAAGCTACAAAATTCATGCTTAGTCTCTGGCGCTTTATACTGTTTCATATTATCAACCACCCCGAGAAGTTCACAACAACTAGCAGCGCAGTGGCGCAGTGGAAGCGCGCAGGGCTCATAACCCTGATGTCCCCGGATCGAAACCGGGCCGCGCTAGTTATTTTTTTCCGGAAGAGCAAATTTATTAAGTTTTTTTTTTCAACAGCTTCGTGGAAAAAAATACTTGTTCGCAAGATTTTATTCTTCTAGTGGATCACCGCTTTACCTTCGAGTTTTAAACATCACCGCGCAAGAGCAACGAAGTCTTCTTAAACACAAGTCATTAATATGCGCAGAACACATCCACCACAAAGGGGAAGCGGGTATCGGAACAATTAAGTGAATGACACCAATAATAGAGACACAGTTGTACAGTCCTTCTATCATGCCCAAATTGAGCTACTTAGCCAATTTTCTTTAGACAGTTTTTTTCGATAGAGCTTTTGAAGTGCGGCTTTGAGTGTATGGCATCTCACCGTTAGACATAAGGATGCGAAACTTTTCCCGCTCGTGAAAGAAACATTCGATTTTTTGGGATTTGGTGTCATAATGAAATCAAACCTACTCCGTTTCTTTGAAGAGGTAAGGAAGTTTAAAACTAAAGCGAGTCAATTAAGACTCTCATGGTTTTAACCTCTATTGGATGGGTAAACTGCCTGATTTTCGAATATCAAAAAATCAAAATTGGGAGTGAAAGGTGATAAAGATGTGATTTTGGGTGTGACGATCAAGACAGGTTCCAGATTCCTGATGTGTCAGGTACGCTTCCATTGATGAAATATTTCACCGAGGAAGTCGTGATGAGACCACTACAAGAAAAGACCACGATAGAATTGCGTCTCAAAATGATTCGCTCATATGGTTGAGGATCCTGAAGGTGGGGCACTCCTAACCAGCTGGCAATAATCTTGCGGCTGTCTAGTTCTGATGAGTATTTTTTCTCAAATCAACAGGAGAGTATAATTACCTGCAAAGCTTTCTGTTTCTTGAACACCCCCCATTTATTTTTTAAAGCGAATCTTATGCAGTAGAGATTTGCCATTCACTTCAATTTGATGGCTGCAAATAGCGGGAAGCTCCAGTCCTAGCGCGTGAGAAATGACAGCAACAATGGGTAACCCTCATAATGCACGCGCGGTGCCCAACTAAAGACGCTCGACAAAGAAAACTCAGACCTTTCAAGACTTTTGTGTTTTGTCAATTCTGTGCTTAAACTATCCAATTCTGAATTGATTATAAAATGAAAAAAAAAAAAAAACGTCTTAAAGACTTTTCATACATATTCTGTCATTCACAGATGGCCGGAGCACCCGCGTGAGTCTTATAACCTGCATACCAAATCGACACGCGCTGTTGATACGTGTCTACAGAAGCTCACCTAACTTTCACAATTCTTAATTCATCACGAATAATGGTATGAGCTGAGAAGCAATAAATTGCAAATCATAACAAAGGACCTTAGACATGTACTAACTAATAAATAGGCATTTCAAACACCAAAGCAGAGAGCTGTGAATGCTAAGTTTGCGAAGTCGAACGTAAACAAGCAAGGCAAGCCAAGAAAGAAGGAAGATAAGGTCGTGTTCCCACTTTCGAAGGGCTGGATGTGGTTGTTGATCTTTTTGGTGTGTGGTGGAGCTGTACTTGAGGTTCTCAGAATCTTTTTCTAGATCTTGGACCATAAGCTCAACAAGACGGCAAACACTGTACCAAAGTAATATATCCGTCGGCCTGAATCGTAGACGTTGATTGACATGGGCAGCAATTTGAAACCCAGACGAGAATACGCATAAAATAATATAATTTACAAACTCTAATTACTCAAGCTACCAATTATGTGTGTGTGTAGCCTTGCATTTATTCGAAAAAGAATCAAAATGGTAAGTAGCAAGGGTCATGCTCTTAAAACAGTAGTCTGAAAATTGCTTATCAGACATCTCGCACACTATCTACTCAAAGATGCTGGAGACAATCTAGCACGAGCTGCTGGGTCGGGAAATTTTATCGAATAGCTCGCTAGCTTCGTGTATATTTGACTCTTCTTTCTCGACAGCCTCCTCTTCACCAGTGCAGATCACTAGCCCGTCACTGAGTTGCTCCGCCAAGTCATCAGTACTAGTGAATGGGGTATCATAATCGGCGGCAACATCAAAGGCATGCGCGACACTGGGTATTTCGTTGCCAAATATAGAAAAATGGTCCCAAAATGACCGTCCTGCGTCTAAGTTGTACGAGCTGATCATGACATTTCTGTCCGTAATAATACTTGTGTACGCCGCACATGTTTCGATTTCTGTCTGCGACAAAGGAGTATCAAGCTCTGCCAGCGGTGCTTTGATTGATATGTTGCCATGAGAAAACGGGCTCCACGTTTCGTAGGTCGATCCGCCTACAACAGGCACTTGGTCAATCGATTTCTCATTCAACTTGTACTTAAATGTGTGCTTTCCATTTAAAGGCGAGACCAATCTTAAGTTAAACGTGGAGTCAATAAATGCAAGTTGGTTACATCGCCAAATGTTCGAATTGGGATCGTTGCCGTCAAGAGACTCTACTCTAGACCTGTCCGGGACATTTGATGAGGCAGGAAGCTTCAAGAACTTGACAGCATTGATGGAGGGAAGGATCCAAGAATCTAGAAATTGGCCATTTTTTGGAAATTCTAGCTTGGAAACTTCCATTGTATTAGGAAGATTGTCATTTTCGTTTGCGCAGAACAAATAATTGACATTGTACCAATGAATTGACCCGGTCTTTTTCGTTATGCACCCAAAACCAGAGTTGGTAACCTGCAGCTCCCCAACAGTCTTATCGTTTACGAACCAAAATACTTCTTGGATTACAGCACTTGTTTTGCCCCGTGAGAATTTGCCAACAAAGGATATTTCGGTTGGAAGCTTGTAAAGATCCCAAACGTAAAAGTTGTCACCCCTATATGTGGCCTGCGCCAATTGCAAATCGTACTGGCTGAGGGAGAGATGTGAAACCCCTCCTGGTGGCTTAAAGGTAGCCATGACTTGGCCGTTGCGCAAGTCAATTACCTTGACTACTTCATTTTCGCCAATTTTCTCCGCCTGGCTTTTGATCTTGCTGGCGGTCGAATAGA
Source organism: Metschnikowia chrysomelidarum (assembly GCA_030582795.1). NCBI lineage: Eukaryota > Fungi > Ascomycota > Pichiomycetes > Serinales > Metschnikowiaceae > Metschnikowia > Metschnikowia chrysomelidarum. The sequence continues at coordinate 146,814 of JAJMGZ010000245.1, read as the reverse complement.
GCGCGTTTCCAATCGAGCTGCTAATTGTATGAAGGGAAATATCCTTGTCGAAAAGACTTTTTTCTGGATTCCAATATGTCTTTACTTTCTGCGTCCCAATCTGCGAGAATTTGAATAGCTTATCTATGGCGGAGTTTGCTAAGCTTGAAGCAGCTCGAAATAAGATGGGCCCATTGGGCGGTAACTTAACGGAGGTGTACAACTTTTTTGCTAAAGTATTTGATGCTTTTGAGGTCTTGGGAAACAGATCATCCTCAGAGTGCATAAGATTTTTGAAGTACTCGTTCTCTTCTCGTTTCGGACAGTAGACAAGCCATGTGCCAACAATATCGAATATAGCAGATTTATCGAAAGTACCCGTTTTTAGAAGGATAGTCTTGCTCGATACGTCTTTCATATTATATCTTTCCAAGAGTGGTCTGGTGAAGTGGCTGTAAACTGAATTAAGAGATCCATCGAGATTTGCTTCGACAAACATTTGTTCCGATCCAGAATATCTGAGAATATGAAGAAGGCCGTTTGATGAAGCAATTACCAAAAATTCCTTAGAAACCTTTAACAGGATCGAGTCATTCTGGAAATACTCCGGCAATTGAATTTTGAATACCTTACAAGAAGAGCGCGCTTCCAAATAAGCTCGTCCTTTGTATGTGAAGACACTGATAAAGACTATTTCGTTCTCAAACGTTGAAATTTTCATAGCCATGACGGATCTCTTGGGAGTCACAAATTTGGAGAGAAGCGAAAGGGAGTCCCACGCGGTGGTGTCTCGGGCAACACCATTGGCCCTCTGAAAATTATAAGTATCCATGGAGTCTTCCTCCTGATGCGTCGAGTAAAACTCTATGCTCTGCCATCCCCATATCTCGTATGTGGCTTCCCTTTCGTACCAAATACATACTTCACCGTTGGGTCCACTTTCCACGAGCTGCTGCGAAGTAGGTTGTGCAAGTGACGCGTCGGTATTATTTGGAGAATGTTCGTCTTTGCTTTTATCCCACGAATCAGTCGCTGCCAGCTTGATTTTATTCCACGTAGCAACCGATGTACCTAGCCGCTGGCCGCGTCTTGGGTTCGTTAGGCTAAACACTGTTAGTAGCGATATCGAGGGAGTAAGAACCAGAAAAGATTGAATCAGTATCCTCGGATGCGAGGGTTGCTGACCGGACGGGTGCTTTATTGACCTAAAAAGGAGATTGGGGGCTTGACGAGAAAAGAGTTTGGGAGTACTTTTAGGCCTTGGGCCCGAAGCGCTATCTGACACCCAATCCCAAGCAGCTCTTCTTCTATCAGGGGGTGCTAATAGCCTAAGTTCTGAAAAATTAGCCACATACGTTTTGTGCAATTGAGTTCCTGACATTTCTCAGCAAAAGAAGCTACAATTGGTAGAGAACAGCAATGAGTGGTTTATTTGTGGTGACAGCTATGCGGCGCAGGGAACCGCGCCAGATAAGATATGGATGCGCTCAGGGCCAGACAGGAGAATTCAGAGATAGGCGAAACAATCTAGAAAGCCAAGAAGGGAAGTCGTGAACGTCGAGTTAATAAATAAGTGCTTTGAGCAAAAGCTGAAGAAATAAAGTGAGATTTATAAATCTTTTTTTTTAAAAGGCTATAGCCCTCTCGTTCTCCTTCAAGGAATTTCCCTAATTTAATCCAACCTTATCACAGCATGCGCGTCGTTTGTTGGGACATGAACTGTTTGGGCCCCGAATTGTTACCGCGAATCTTCATCACACGCCTTAATTCATGCAATGACGGGTCAGAATATTAACTTGAAGCCGGTGGGCAAAAATTATAAAATTTTATTCCATACTCTAAGCATCTACGTGCAAAAATAAAAAGAAAGTGCGCAAGCCCGGAATCGAACCGGGGGCCCAACGATGGCAACGTTGGATTTTACCACTAAACCACTTGCGCTTCGATGTACTTTGACTGGGGTGCTTTTACTAGTCGCTCACATTAATAATTATGGTTTAATGCATCAAAAATACTGTTTTTTCCTGGTTAACAGTGTCTGAACTTTTTTCTCTCTCCATGAAAAGATTGGCCGTACAAGACAAGAGACTAGTAGCCTCTGGGGCGGCTAGAATCGAAGTCTGGCATGAGAAAAGATCTCATATGTGAAATATTACATAGATTTCGCCGGAAAGGGTGGAAATCCTCGTCGAATGGTCTTCGCTACTCAGTGCACTCTCCTGTCGTATTGCAGGTTTGTTTTCTCTTTTTAAGTTTTCTTTTTTAGGGTTTTTAGTTACTGTAATACGAGTTGTTTCTTTAAAAAAAAAAAAAACCCCGATACGCCCTTTTATCTAAATTGTTTTCCACAGAAAAAAGACGTCTAGTCTGAAGCGTTTTTTCGCAGGTGTATTGGCCAAAGAGAGAAGTCTTAGGCGATTCATTTGAACGAATAGCTTCAACTGCTGTGAAGATTTCAAATCTCGAAGACAACCCGAGCAGAACGACATCTTCCCAAGGCTTTTATAGTAGAAGTGTTTCCGGCAAGGTTAAAGAAGAAGGTAAAAAATTTAGATCATATAAATAGTCCCGTTTGGCAACCAGGGCTCAAAAGAGCACGTCAGACAGGGTGGAGATGAACTAGTTTGATCTTCCAACAGCGAAAGTGTTCTCCCCTGCCAGTTTAAACTGAAAGTAACCGAATACCATCAGGGCAGGCGAGAAGGCATACGCGTTGGTGTTTCTACAAAAATTTGGTATTCAATGCAAAAACGTTTATTTTTGGGGAGTGAAAAGGGCGTACGCTCTGACGAAATTTTTTCGGGCTTTTATGCGTTCTTGGTGGTCCGCGCACGACTTTTTGATGGGCAGTCCTAGAACTCGAAGAGAGTCCGCGGCCGTCTCATGGAAGCCCTAAGGCCCAAATGCGCGATTCGATCCTACGTCCCATACTAAAACAAAGTAAGTCGTTTTTTAAACCGCCGGCCTGCCTCTGTTGTGATAGGTAGTTTAACATCAAACTGTGGCTTTCCGAATTTTGCAATTCTTTAGATCCGTAGCCTTGCTGTTGTCTCTTGAGCTAAAGAAAGCCAGACGAATATAAATAACAGAAACCTGCAGCTTTCGAGCATTAATTCCTTGTACTTTTCTTTCTTTTCTGACATCTAGTAATTGCCACGGTGAATGAAGCACTTGGTGACTATTTATTGAGAACCAGTGTGATAAGTTGAACAGCCCAAAGTAAGAATAATGAAATTATTGGGCTTTAGTCTCGAAAATGTTTCGTTGCAAATTAGGGAAGCTTACTTAACTCGTTTCTCAGTAATTAGTTCTCGACAGCTCTACAAAAACTACAATATATAGGGTTGCAATTGAGAAAGATAGATTGATTGTAGCCCCATGGAAGGGAAGGTGGTGGGATCATAGATATTCTCCCAAACTTAAACTGAGAGGGGATTTCGACTTAAATTTGATTTGATTTATATAAGTATGTAAGGGCCAGTCAGCAAGTTTGGTCAGGAAATTTTGTCAGTTCTGGAATTCTTACAGAGTGAGAATTGGGACAGGCTGGCACGTAAGTTCATTCAATTGAGTATCATCACATCACCAGAATTGAAGCAAATTTGAGGTATAAATCTCAAATTTTAGATAAAAAAAGGAGAATTCATTTTGATCTGAAAACATCTACATAAAGGTTTAATTCGACTTAGGCTGTGAGTTTGGCAAAAGTCGACACCACGCTTCTGTGGAAGTCTGGCCTGCCATGTTCGCGGCGTGCAATGCGCCTTTTCCCAACATTTTGCACCCGGCAGGCCAACGTTGGCGCGCCCTCACAGAGGCGCGCGCTTTACACAGGCCACCCAAAAAAACCCGCGTCAGTGCCCAATCCCTCAATTGTAGGGTCCTGGCATCTGGCGCGCGCTTCACGTACATATACCGCTAATTCCCCAGCCGGTACTGGTTTAATACTTCCTTCTACACCTGAGCATATTTGAACATCTTCTGTTTCTCTTAGCTTTGTGACTGATACTTTTCTTTATAAGTATTAGCCTCAAATAATAAGAAGCTGGAATAAATCGCTCTGGAGACCATTAATTTGCGAACGCCAATATGAGACCCGAAATTGAACAGGAGCTCTCGCACACTTTATTGACCGAATTGTTGGCTTACCAATTCGCGTCCCCTGTGAGATGGATCGAGACTCAGGATGTGTTTTTGAAAGACCACAACACCGAGCGTGTGGTGGAAATTGGGCCCTCGCCTACTTTGGCAGGTATGGCCCTGAGAACGATCAAGGCGAAGTACGAATCTTATGATGCCGCTTTGTCGTTGCAACGTCAGGTTTTGTGTTACGCTAAAGACGCAAAGGAGATTTACTACACTCCTGAGCCTGCTGATTTGGAGGCTGCTGCACCTGCTAAAGAGGTTGCTGTTGCTGCTGCTCCAGCCGCCGCTACTCCCGCTCCAGCCGCCGCTGCTCCGGTTGCTGCTCCAGCACCTGCTGCTGCAGCGGCAGCTCCTGCGGCAGCTGTCTCCGATGAGCCAGTCAAGGCCTCATTGGTGCTCCATGTGCTTGTGGCGCAGAAATTGAAGAAATCTTTAGACGCAATCCCAATGTCTAAGGCCATCAAGGACTTGGTCAATGGTAAGTCTACTGTGCAGAACGAAATCCTTGGTGACTTGGGTAAGGAATTTGGCTCGACTCCAGACAAGCCAGAGGACACTCCATTAGAAGAGTTGGCCGAGACCTTCCAGGACTCTTTCAACGGCCAATTGGGTAAGACCTCGACCTCTTTGGTGGGCCGTTTGATGTCGTCGAAAATGCCTGGTGGGTTTTCTATCACCGTGGCGAGAAAATACTTGGAGTCTCGTTTCGGCTTGGGTCCAGGAAGACAGGACTCCGTGTTACTTCACGCGTTGGTGAACGAACCCGCTGGAAGATTGGGCTCTGAAGCCGACGCTAAGGAGTTCTTGGATGGTGTTGCACAGAAATACGCTTCCCAGGCTGGCATCTCTTTGTCGCTGGCTTCTGCAGGTGGTGCCGGTGCCGGTGGTGCTGGAGGTGCAGTGATCGACAGTGCCGCATTGGATGCGTTGACTGCTGAGAACAAGAACTTGGCCAAGCAGCAACTTGAGACTTTGGCCCGGTACTTGCAGGTCGACTTGAACAAGGGAGCCAAGGCATTCATCCAGGAGAAGGAGGCCACTGCTGTGTTGCAAAAGGAGCTTGACTTGTGGGAGGCAGAGCATGGAGAGTTCTATGCCAAGGGTATCAAGCCAATCTTCTCCAAGTTGAAGGCGAGAACTTACGATTCCTACTGGAACTGGGCGCGTCAGGACGTGTTGCTGATGTATTTCGACATCATTTTCGGCAAGTTGGACCTGATTGACCGTGAGACAATCAACCAGTGTATCCAGATCATGAACCGTGCATCGCCATCGTTGATTAAATTCATGCAATATCACATCGATCATACCCCTGGCTACAAGGGTGAAACCTATCAGTTGGCTCAGAGATTAGGTCAGCAATTGATCGACAATTGTAAACAGGTTTTGGATGTGGACCCAGTGTACAAGGACGTGTCACGTATCACAGGACCTAAGACCACCGTCGATGCCAAGGGAAAGATTGTCTACGAGGAAGCCAATAAGGAGAGCGTGCGTAAGTTCGAGCAATACGTGTACGAGATGGCACAGGGTGGTGACATGACCAAGCAAGTTCAACCCACCATTCAAGAGGACTTGGCGCGCGTGTACAAGGCTATCTCCAAGCAACTGTCTGTATCTAAGAACACTAAGCTTGAGCTTGACCAGTTGTACAGCCAGTTGGTGTCCTTCATGGAGAACAACAAGGAGATTGCCACCAACCAATCAACTTCGGACGCGTTGCAGGGCGCTACAGGTACGAACACCCCTACTGAGGAAGAGGACACCCCTGCATCCGACGATGAGATTGCGTCGTTGCCAGACAAGACGTCGATTTTGCAGCCAGTGTCTTCCACGATCCCACCACAGACGATTCCATTCTTGAACCTTCAGAAGAAGACGCGCCACGGATGGGAGTATGACCAGAAGTTGTCCTCGGTATACTTGGACGGCTTGGAGTCTGGTGCTGTTAATGGTTTGACCTTCAAAGACAAGTATGTGTTGGTTACAGGTGCCGGTGCCGGCTCGATTGGTGCTGAGATCTTGCAAGGCTTGATTTCCGGAGGTGCCAAGGTGATTGTCACCACCTCTCGTTTCTCGAAGAAGGTCACTGAGTACTACCAGGCGATGTACTCTAGATACGGAGCCACCGGCTCTACCTTGATTGTGGTGCCATTCAACCAGGGCTCCAAGCAGGACGTGGAGGCATTGGTCGACTACATCTACGATGTTAAGGACGGTTTGGGCTGGGACTTGGATGCCATCATTCCGTTCGCAGCTATCCCTGAGAATGGTAATGGCTTGGATAACATCGACTCTAAGTCTGAGTTGGCGCACAGAATCATGTTGACCAACTTGTTGAGGTTGTTGGGTGCGGTCAAGGCGAAGAAGACCACTGACACTAGACCCGCACAAGTGGTGTTGCCATTGTCGCCAAACCATGGAACTTTCGGTTTTGATGGTTTGTACTCCGAATCTAAGATCTCTTTGGAGACCTTGTTCAACAGATGGTACTCGGAGGACTGGGGCACGAAGTTGACAGTGTGTGGAGCCATCATTGGCTGGACCCGAGGCACCGGTTTGATGAGCGCTAACAACATTATTGCTCAAGGTATCGAGAAGGTGGGTGTTAGAACTTTCTCCCAGAAAGAGATGGCTTTCAACATCTTGGGTTTGTTGACTCCAGCTATCGTGAACTTGTGTCAAGAGGAGCCGGTCATGGCCGACTTGAACGGTGGTTTACAGTTCATCGACAACTTGAAGGAGTTCACATCCAAGTTGAGAACTGACTTGGTCGAGAACTCTGACATCAGAAGAGCCGTATCGATCGAATCGAGCATCGAGCAGAAGGTCATTAATGGTGACAGCGTTGATGCGAACTACTTGAAGGCCACTGTTCAGCCAAGAGCCAACATGACTTTTGCCTTCCCTGGCATGAAGTCTTACGAGGAAATCAAGCAGGTCTCTCCAGACTTGGAGGGTATGTTGGACTTGAGCTCTGTGATTGTTGTCACCGGTTTTGCTGAGGTTGGACCATGGGGTAATGCCAGAACGAGATGGGAGATGGAAGCCGCAGGCGAATTCTCGTTGGAGGGTTGTATTGAAATGGCCTGGATCATGGGCTTGATCAAGTACTTCAATGGTAAGATCAAGGGTAAGTCCTACGCCGGTTGGGTCGACGCCAAGACTCAACAGCCAGTCGAGGACAAAGAGATCAAGTCCAAGTACGAGGAAGAAATCTTGGAGCACTCTGGTATTCGTCTCATTGAGCCGGAATTGTTCGCAGGCTATGACCCAAACAAGAAGCAGATGATTCAGGAGGTCGTTATTCAGCACGACTTGGAGCCTTTCGAGGCGTCCAAGGAGACTGCTGAGCAGTACAAGCACCAGCACGGTGACAAGGTCGAGATCTTCGAGATTGAGAGTTCCGGAGAGTATACCGTCAAGGTGTTGAAGGGTGCCACTTTGCTTATTCCTAAGGCCTTGAGATTTGACAGATTAGTCGCTGGTCAGATCCCAACTGGTTGGAACGCCAAAACCTACGGTATCCCCGAGGACACCATCTCTCAAGTTGACCCCATCACCTTGTTTGTCTTGGTGTCTACCGTCGAGGCCTTGTTGTCTGCTGGTATCACGGATCCTTATGAATTCTACAAGTATGTTCACGTTTCTGAGGTCGGTAACTGTTCTGGTTCCGGTATGGGTGGTGTCTCTGCGTTGAGAGGTATGTTTAAGGACAGATACTCCGACAAGCCAGTCCAGAACGACATCTTGCAAGAGTCTTTCATCAACACCATGGCTGCTTGGGTCAACATGTTGTTGTTGTCTTCTTCTGGTCCTATCAAGACCCCGGTCGGTGCATGCGCCACTGCTGTAGAGTCTGTTGACACTGGTATCGAGACCATTTTGCAAAACAAAGCCAAGATCTGTATCGTTGGTGGTTACGATGATTTCCAGGAAGAGGGCTCTTACGAGTTCGCCAACATGAACGCCACGTCCAATGCGCTTGACGAGTTCGCACACGGCAGAACTCCATCTGAGATGTCCAGACCTACTACCACTACTAGAAATGGTTTCATGGAGGCCCAGGGTTCGGGTATTCAGCTTATCATGACTGCAGACTTAGCGATCAAGATGGGTGTTCCAATCTATGCTGTTTTGGCCATGACCGCTACCGCCACTGATAAAATCGGTAGATCCGTTCCAGCTCCAGGTAAGGGTATTTTGACCACTGCTCGTGAGCACCATGGTGACTTGAAATTCCCATCGTCGATGATGAACATCAAGTACAGAGCTAGACAGTTGAAGAAGAGATTGGAGCAAGTTACCATCTGGGAGGAGTCTGAGATTGACTACTTGTCCGAGGAGGCTGAACTTGCCAAGGAAGAGTACGGTGCCGACTTCTCAATCTCGGACTTCTTGCGTGAGAGAACTGAGGAGATCCACAGAGAAGCTAGCAAACAAGTTGCTGAGGCTAAGAAGCAATGGGGTAACAACTTTTACAAGGGTGACCCTAGAATTGCTCCATTGAGAGGAGCCTTGGCCACTTATGGCTTGACAATCGATGATTTGGGCGTCGCGTCTTTCCATGGTACGTCCACCAAGGCCAACGACAAGAACGAGTCAGCTACGATCGATGCCATGATGAAGCACTTGGGCAGATCCGAGGGTAACCCAGTCTTTGGTGTGTTCCAGAAGTACTTGACCGGTCATCCTAAGGGTGCTGCTGGAGCATGGATGTTGAATGGTGCTATCCAAATCTTGAACAGTGGTATTGTCCCAGGTAACAGAAACGCCGACAATGTCGACAAGGTCATGCAAGACTTTGAGCATGTCTTGTACCCATCGAGATCGATCCAGACCGACGGTATCAAGGCAGTTTCCGTCACATCTTTTGGTTTCGGTCAGAAGGGTGCCCAGGCCATTGTTGTCCACTCGGACTACTTGTTTGCTTGCTTGGACAAGAACACTTATGAGGACTATGCTTCTAGAGTTACTTCCAGAAACAAGAAAGCCTACAGATACATGCACAATGCTATCACCAGAAACACCATGTTTGTGGCTAAGGACAAGGCACCATACGGCGACGAGTTGGAGCAGCCTGTTTACTTGGACCCATTGGCTCGTGTAGAGGAGAACAAGTCTGGCTTGGTTTTCAGCAAGAAGGGTGTTCAATCTGACAAGAGCTACGTGTCTAGCCTGGCGGACGCTACTTCCAAGGCTTTGGCCGGCTTGAACAAGAGTTCTAAGGGTGTTGGTGTGGATGTCGAGGTGATCTCAGCGTTGAACTTGGAGAATGAGACCTTCATTGAGCGGAACTTCACTGCTGCGGAGGTCGAATATGCCTCCAAGTCAGCGTTCCCACCAGCTTCTTTCACCGGAACCTGGTCCGCAAAGGAGGCAGTCTTCAAGGCTTTGGGCGTTAAGTCCAAGGGTGCTGGCGCACCATTGAAGGAGATCGAGATCATTCGCAACGCGAACGGTGCCCCAACTGTCAAGTTGAGCGGCTCCGCTGCCGACGCTGCCGCGAAAGCTGGTGTGAAGAAGGTGAATGTCTCCATCTCTCACGATGACTTCCAGGCTACTGCCGTTGCTTTGAGTGAGTTCAACTAGGATTGGTGTCATTGATTCTAGGATCTTTTACTTGAATAATCGATGAAAGTTACTTTTTATTGAATCACTCCGTAGATTATTGAACTTGTAGTTTTTTGTCTCGTTCTCATCATCGATGAACTTTATGGATCGCAACTTCTAATTTCGCACCTTTTCTGTTAACAAATCAACAATGAATGTCTTAAAGATGTACAGGCGAAAAGTTAAATTGGCTTTTTTGAGTTTATGCTATCAGCAAGGGTGAGGACTGAAAGTTGAAGTGGTCAAAAATAGATATTCATCTGATTGTTTAGCTCTGCATATCCACCAGGCCTAATTCGTTCATTCAGCCGTGAGTGCATAGCATATATCTCATTATAAAGTTGAAAAAGTTGGGGATATCGACGGCACAGAATCTATGATTATCAATTCTCTTTTGGAAGATACCATAACATCTAAAAATAAGTTTTAATCCAGCACATACCAACTAAAAGACGATCTAGTCACGTGAAGTGAGCACGTGATGAAACGTCCCCGAACTCGCTGATAACACGGGTCCCGGCGTTACGCGAAATGACCGCAGTGAAACACTCGAGCTCAACGCCTTACTATCAACGGAAAGAGCATTTAGCTAACCTTTACTTTCACTCATCTATCAGCGAATCTTTCTGCTCTAGTTAATTAATCAATTCCTTGATTGCTACCTTGCTTATAGTGGATTTGCTTCGCGAGAACATTGAGCATGAGCGAAACGCGAAGTAGCGCTGAAATGGTTCTGCCGAAAGTTCCTACCAGCCCTACAAATGGAGATGCCAAAGATAAAGTGCACGAAGAAGGAGCATCTCCTACTGATCTCGACGAGGTATCCTTAAAGATTGATGAGGACGAGCCCGATGCTGCTGCCTCTGGAAACAACCAGCAAGTAACAAGCACCGCCCCGTCGAATGGATACATCGAAAATGGTAAGCACATACCGAAGGAGGTGCACCAGGAGACGGAGCAGACAAATTCAGATTCTGAGAAACTTGGCGAGGCGCAGTCTCGAGCGGAGCCCGAATCCGAATCGAATTCAACAGAAAAGAGAGAAGATGCAGGTCTTGAGGAAGCTGAGGCTTCTCACAGAAACAACGGGACCGTGAACTCGGCGCTGGAGACTGTCGCAGAAAATACAACCAAATCCGAGGAAGATCACACGGTGTTCTCCACCCTGGAGATTGCGGCAGCTCCTACACCCGCAACGCCAATATCCGAGGCACCTGAAGAAGACAAAGCGACCGAAAATGGCCAAAAACCACTTCCCGTGCCGCAACCAAGTGCGTCGTCCGCACGCAAACAGACCAATGCTAAAGTCGACAATACTCCGCTTTTTAAAAAGACATTTGAACTGATCTTGCTGAGCAAGGAGGCGCAAAAGAATGCTGACTTGAAAACAGCGACACAGAAAGCGATCGATTCGCTAGACAATTCCGCGTCGCGAGACCCGCATGTGCTCTTCGAGGCGTTGAAGTTGGCATGCCAAACATCCAGCAACGAGTTGAAATCTAAGGCAGTGGACTTATTTGCAAAGTTATTCGATTACGCTCTGTTTGACGACGAAGAAGATCGCACGCGTTTAACGGACGCTTCAGTAGACGTGATTGCCTCGTGTTTCGAAGGAGAAGGCACCGACCCAGACTTGGAGTTGCAGGTAGTGCGCGCTCTCATCCACAGCATTATTCTCATGCCGACACACGGTGCGTCTCTTTTGAAGGCTGTCAGACAGATTTATAACGTGTTTATCTTCTCGTTGACTCCACGTAACCAGGCGGTTGCTCAGGGCACGTTGACGCAGGTGATTGGCACGATCTTTCAGCGTGTGAGCGAAGCCAGTGCTAAGGCCCGGTCGCGCGCCTCGCGCTCTAATTCCGAAGTGAACGTCAAAACTGGAGCTCAAAACGCGTCAGAAGGAGCAATCGATGGCGAGAACGGGAAGGAGAAAATTACACTCGAAAAGTTGCAAAGTCTCAGTGGCGACTCTGCAGATATTGACAGAGTGAAGGAGGCCAGTCGCGCATCTGAGAAGGACGAAGATATCGTGGTCAAAGATGCGTTCTTGATCTTCCGGGCAATGTGTAAACTCTCGGTAAAAGATTTCGAAACTGATAATATCGACATGCGCTCGCATTCCGTGCGCTCAAAACTTCTCCTGTTGCACATCATTCACACAATCTTACGAAACAATATCGACATTTTCTTGAGTAAGGACGTGGTCATTCTTTCATCTAGCTCTGATGAGCAGACGCGCTTGATCGACGCGGTCAGAAGCTACTTGTGCCAAGCGCTTATCCGTAATGCCGCTTCTCCTTTGGCACCAGTTTTTGAACTTACGCTCGAGACTTTCTGGCTCTTGATTTCGAATTTGAGATCTGATTTCAAGATGGAAATTCCCGTTTTGTGGGAACAGATCTATTTTCCCGTGGCAGAGATGAAAACATCCACACCTCACCAAAAGCGGTACTTATTATCCATTATTGAGAGATTATGCAACGACTCGAGATGCATTATCGAATTCTACTTGAACTTCGACTGTGACAGCACGCAGCCAAATATCTGTGAGTCAATAATCGACTACTTGACGCGTATTTCGTTGTTGAGAGTGGATGTGACAATGGCTCAGAAAATTGCTTTTCAAGAAAACAGAGGCTCCGGAATCTCTCTATACGATGTGAGCAAGATTGAAAATTTAACCACGGCGACAATGTCCTCAAAACCACCAGAACCAGATATTTATAACTTGTTCCCACTTGAATATGCGATGAAAATCACTTCGTTGAGCTGTTCAGTGGCTTTCTTGAGATCTCTTTGTTCGTGGGCTCAAAAAGGATTTGACACGTCCCCGAGATATGGGTCAATTCCCAAACTCGCCGCACCGGGATCCCCATTCTCTTCGACTAATAATTCCAGAAACCCTTCCTTCATTGGAAATCAACAAAGTTTCGCGGATAGTGAAACGGACGACCCCGAGCAATTCGAGAATCAGAAGCAGCGTAAAAAAGCATTGGTTGAGGGAGCTAGGCAGTTCAGCCAGAAGCCAAAGAAGGGAATTGCCTACTTCATTGAAAACGGCTTTATCAAGTCGGATTCTCCTAAAGATATCGCCATCTTTCTTTTGAACACAGAAACATTGGATAAGGCAGCATTAGGCGATTACTTGGGCGAAGGAAGCGAGGCGAATATTGCCATCATGCATGAATTTGTAGACCAAATGGATTTTCAGGGCAATTCATTTGTTGATTCTTTAAGAACTTTCTTGCAGCTGTTCAGATTACCAGGTGAGGGTCAAAAGATCGATAGGTTCATGTTGAAATTTGCCGAAAGATACGTTCTTGGCAACCCAAATGTCTTCTCCAATGCCGATGCGGCGTATGTGTTAGCTTACTCCACAGTGATGTTAAACACAGATCAACATTCTAGGCAAGTTAAGAACAGAATGACGGTGGAAAATTTTATCATGAACAACTCTGGAATTGACGACGGGAAAGACCTTCCAAAAGATTTTCTTGAGCAGGTGTTTCACGAAATCCAGAAGAACGAGATCAAATTACAATCTGAGCATCATGCGGCAATGTTGGCCGGTGATCAAAACGTAACCCCAAATGTTCAGACTGGTTTCTTTGGAACAAGAGATTTGAACCGTGAAGCATACATCCACGCCTCGAAGGAGATGTCAACAAAAACTGAAAAGCTTGTGAAAAGTTTGGGTAAAAAGTTGAGGTCCGAAGATTCCACGAGTCAAGTCTATTATGCTGCATCCAACATTCAACACGTCAAGTCCATCTTCGACACAATATGGATGTCAATTTTAGCAGGTTTGACTGGTACATTCAAGGAATACGACGAAGCCAGCGTCGTAAAAGTTTGCTTGGAGGGAATCAAACTCTCCATCAAGATTTCTTGCTTATTTGATTTGCAATATGCCAAAACGTCTTTCGTTGGTGCATTGGTTCAATTTCAAAATTTGAACAATATCGAGGACATCAAGGCGAAAAACGTAGATGCGATGCACGTTATGTTAGAAATTGCCGTTAGCGAGGGAAATATGCTACAGAAGTCTTGGATTGATATTTTGACATCTATTTCTCAGTTGGAGCGACTCCAATTGATCGCACAAGGAATTGATCGGGATTCCATTCCTGATGTTTCCTCCGTCAAACTTGTGAACAGAAATTCACTTGAAAGTGCATCGTCGCAACCTTCAGGCTTCTTTAGTCTGTTCACCAGAGAGACGTCTGCATCGCAATCTGCCTCAATCAAATATCACAACCAGCAACTATCTGCTGAATCAGCACACCTACTTTCCAGAACAGAGTTGAGCGTTTCCATCGACAAGGTTTTTACGAACAGTTCTGAGTTATCAGGTGAAGCAATCAGGGAATTTGTGCAGGCCTTGAGTCAAGTTGTGACGCAAGAAATTGATTCCTCTGGTCAATCAACCAACCCACGGATGTTCTCCTTACAAAAGGTGGTTGATATCTGTTATTACAATATGGATCGAATTCGTTTGGAGTGGTCCCAATTATGGGTGATTTTGGGCGAGGTTTTCAACCGTGTTGGATCAAACTCTAATCTCGCCGTTGATTTCTTCGCATTGGACTCTCTTAGACAGCTCTCGATGCGATTTTTGGAGATTGAGGAATTGGCACAGTTCAAATTCCAAAAGGACTTTTTGAAGCCATTTCAATACGTCATATTGCACAACCTGTCATTTGAAGTTAAGGATATGGTGCTCGAGTGCATTAATAACATGGTGTTGGCCAAAGCACCTCGCATAAAATCTGGATGGAAAACTATCTTCGAGGTTTTAACTGTGGCTGCAAGAGATAGGAAAGATGTCCTTATAACAAAGGCATATAAGTTGGCCTTCATCATCAACAAGGACTTTAGTGACGAGGTAATCAAGCAAGATTGCTTCGCAGATCTTGTCGCTTGTTTTACAGAATTTGCCAAGAATGAGCAGCTACAGAAGGTTGGACTATTGTCTTTACAAGTCTTGTCCAAATTGATAGTTCGTGTGGCAAAGGCGTCAATCGATCTCGAAAATGAAGACGCGACTTCAATAAAGAGGGGATTTTCGAGTCAGAAAGACGAGACTCTTATGAAGCTTTGGCTTCCACTTTTGTCTGGACTCTATGATATTATCATGAGTGGCGAGGAGCCTGAGGTCCGCTCAAGATCCTTAACTCATTTTTTTGATGTCCTTCTCAAATACGGTGATCACTTCGAACCCGAATTTTGGGACTTAATTTATCAGAAGCTCTTGTCGCCCATATTTGGTGTCATTTCACAGCCATTTGCGTTGAATTATGAGGATGAGGTCACTCAACGTGGTGTAAGTGAGTCGGACAGTGATAAAATGACATTTTGGGTTTCCACGACTTTTATTCAAGCACTCAACGGATTGGTTTCACTTTTCACTCATTATTTTGATGCGCTTACGATGAGGCTAGATGATTTACTCGCTCTTTTGGTAAATTGTATGTGTCAGGAAAACGATACAATTGCGCGAACCGGAGGCTCTTGTTTTGAGAACTTTTTGACTCAAAACTGTCAAAAGTTCGAGGAAATCCATTGGCAAAAGATCACCAAAACATTCGATCGATTGTTTGATCTTACGACCGCAAAGGAATTAATCACCTTGGACCCTTTGAGGCAAAATGAGGAGAATTCTGACATCGACTCGTTGGATATCAACGACTTAGACAATTCAGGAAATGCCAAGGGAAAGAGAAGCGAGGAAGAGGGTGATAAGTCGTCAATTGTGGTAAAATGCGTCTTACAACTTATGATGATTGAGACCGTGCTGGATTTGTCCGTCAAGGAAGAGTTTTACGACGCTATTCCAGACAATCACCTCATGAATATCGCCGAACTTCTCCGCAAGAGCTACAATTTTGCCAAAGATTTCAATGATGATTATGATTTGAGAGTGAGATTATGGCAAGCTGGAATTATCGAGAGACTTCCTAATTTGTTAAAGCAAGAAAGCATGTCTGCTGCGGTTTTCTTACATGTTCTGTTTAGATTGTATTGCGACGACAAGAAGGCCATTACCGCTGAAAGCAAGCAAAATATATTATCATCAGTGGTGCCGTTATGTTTCTCCATTGTTGAAAGATTTTGCGAGCTTGACGAAGCTAATCAGCAAAAAAGCATTGCAACCTGGAGACCTGTTATCACGGAGATCTTTGAAGGGTTTGTTGAGATGGACGAAAAAGATTTTGCTCAGCATTCTCCAGATTTGTACAAGCTCACACTTAGTTTATTCGACCGGAGCATGGGATCTGACTTGCGCAAAGCTCTTCAGATGTTTATGGCCAGAATCGGAGATGTGTTTGTCAAGAAACCTTGATCATGCTTTCTGTGCGCAAGCCTACTACATCTTTGCGGCACGCAATCGCAGCCATAAATTCGACCTTTCGGTGATGCACGTGACTGCGGCCCAAGTGAAAATGACATCATAGAGCAAAGTGAACTTAGCGTGCACAAATTGAGCCCTATTCTAATTAAATATTCGTACCGTAATATTTGTCACCTTTTAGGAAAAAATAAAAATCAAGATAATCCTACCAATGGAAGGAGAAGCAGTAGTTGTTCAGATGTCAGGGGCACCGTTCGTTTGCGCAGCACCCAAGGAGCTGCGAGATCGAGAGCGCGCATCCGTGCACCAGTGGAATGTCACACTAGGGTTGTCGGTTGGGAGACTCAGACTACGCAAAAAAAGTTGAAAATTTTCTGGACGCTCCGCAACCCTTTTCCTCAACTAGAATAAACCGATCTGATAAAATGTCTTTCGAGAACAAGGTATGTGATCCATTGCCTTAAAACTTGAAATTGGGTTACGCCGGACAAATCTCGAAATTGTGTTGCAACGTGAATTAAATCGTGCAAATTATTATTCCACATCGTCTGCGGGGTCGAATCGAGGAATACATTGAATATGACAGTTCTCTCGATAACTCGGGACAAATTGACCACTCAATGCAAGATTAATTTCACATTGATGTAGGCGAATGTTTACATTATATTGCTCCACGAAAATTGGCTCGATTTTTCCAAAGAAAAAAATGATAGTTAGACCTGGATCTTAGGATTGCGATTTTTCTTTTTCGAAACTAAGGCAATTATCGACTCACAGGCCTGAATGCCTATTGGCTGTTACAGCAACTTTTTCTTGCCTCCATTTTCATTTTGTTCGGCATAACTGGCTCGTCTCTTGTGCGAATTCGCAAGTTCGTACAAACCTGATAGAAATCTTACTAACGATCCAGAACTTGTTTGCTTTGTTGGGCAACGATGTCGAGGATGACTCTGTGCCTGCGCCTATGCCAAAGGAAATCGTGAAGGCCACGACCTCGTCGAAGAAAGCTGACGTGCCACCACCATCCGCTGACCCTGCTAAGGCCAAGAAGACCAAGAAGACCGTTACCGGTAACGAGGCTGCCTTGAAGAACAAGACCAACAACAAGAGCACTCCTGGTCCTTCTTCTACTCCATCTAAGCACTCCAAGAAGCCATTCGACCGCCACTCGAGATCTGGTAAGACCGACTCTAAGAAGCAGGTCAAGCAGGCGTGGGGTGATGACAAGAAGGAGTTGGAGGACGAGAGCCGTGGAGAGGCCGATGCTGCTGCCGAGCTTGCCGAGGAGGCCCAGGAGAACCCTGCTGGTCCAGCTGCCAAATCTTTGCAGGAGTACCTTGCTGAGTTGCAGGAGAAGGAGGCTGCTTTGGGTGGTGCTAGAGTCGTGAGAAAGGCCAACGAGGGCTCTGAGGCCAAGTGGACTTCTGATGAGAAGATTGAGAAGGAGCAGGCCAGCTACGTTGAGGCTTCTGCCGCCAAGAAGAACAAGTCGAAGACTCAGAAGGAGAAGAAGTTCTTGGACTTCAACGCGGTGTTCGCCGAGGACACGCCTAAGTTCTCTGACAGAAAGCCAGGTTTCAAGGGTAAGAAGGCCAACGGCAACAACTCCAAGGTTGTGAAGAAGGAGCAGAACTTTCCTTCCTTGTAAGCGAGCCCCCAGCGGCAACTGAGCCTAAGTAAGTAAATTGCATCGTGGGGCGCCTAACCGGAACCCCGTTTGAGGCAATAATGTCTGAATGTACATTTTAAGTGACAAAAGCGTATATGCAAAAGAAGCAACGACTCGATGTAGTGCCAAATTGATAATGTATGAAATGTCTTGGATTAACTTTGGTCGAGAAATTAAATGAGGATTCGTCCCTTCGTTGTTAATGACATGAAATGTAAGTATTGGACGAGCTCAGAAGCTAGTCAGAGAAACCACAAGATTCAGTTTCTTATTTTTTAGTTTTCTGCTTACGTCTGATAAAACCTAATCGAGACTGTTGTGCCTTTGATTTCGGGGCAGCAAAGATCAGCTGCAAAAGGTGACTTGAGGCTGACGAAAACAAAATCTTTTGCAGGGAATATGGAAAACGACCGCTTTTTTCTTGTGTGCGTTGACTTAAACTGGTCAGTCTTGAAAGCACAGTCGAACTCAGAAAAATACACGCCCCAGAAAGCGGCCATTGTTGCATCCGACGAAGCGACCTTGTCTATTGTCTTGCATCTTGGTAGACCGCGGCACTGCACCTCGCAGAAACACCGTCAAGCCTAATTAAACCGAGTTCGTCACCACGTTTGCTTATTATAGTATTTTTTATGAATACACTATAAATGGCGTCCCTGCTGAGATCACTTTTTCGAGCCGATCGCTTGCCATTGAAATATGTGTCGAAGCTTTCATGTTTTGCTTTATTTAAGCTGCATTTAAAATCTTAGGATTATTTGTCGCCTCGTCACCACATCGTTTATGTTTCAAATGGTCATGTGACATTAATGATTCTAATGCTCTCTATTCTAGACAAAGATAATATAAGTTTAATTCAACCAACGAATATGGTTTTTGTTGTCTGCAACACAATTTCAAGACAATTTCAAGAAGACGCGTTCGTTATCCGAGCGGCATTTGCATCATATTTAGTTTCACGAGAGCCTGGTGCACCCTGCAATAACTATCAACAGCTGAATGAAATCCTTCGACGAGAGATAATCTAAGAGAACGGCCGTTTTCCGTTAAAGGTGGATTTCGAAATGCGACGAATTTTTTACAAAGCAAGCGTGGTACGTGCTTGTCATGTGAACCTTGACTCGAGCCCGAGACAACGTTGTGCAAAATTATAGTGTGGGCGTAGCGTATCCGAAAAGTTAAATTTTAAGCACCAAACACAAGAACTTGCCAAATTTGCCTCCTTTCTTTTAGGATTTTTTTTTTGATTGGCAAATCGATATTCACCGTTATGTATCATTGCTATGCTGCGGCTCATATAGATACCCCAGCACGTGATCGTGAGCCTGCGCGATTCCCCAACCACCCCTATCTGAATGTTGCCTGCCCCCGGATCGGATCATGGCGCAGTCCCCACTCTCCTGATAATAAATCCAATTGCAAGTAATTAACGAAGTCTCGATTAAAATCTCATCATTGCTTTTTTGGAGTCAAGAGAACCAATTGAATTGAAAATTTGGCCAATTGATTTCTCTTTGTGCCCGAAGATTTACAGCCACACTTTCGAGATAAGCGCTGACTAAAACGGCCGGACTCAAGTAAATCAATTCATTCCGAAAATAAATAAACAACTTGCCAAAATGAGTGTTCCCTTCAAAGTAAAGGCTCTACATGACTACAAGTCTGAGTACGAAGACGACTTACAATTTGCTGCCGGCCTGATCATCACTGTTACAGAGATCGAGGATGAAGATTGGTACTCGGGAACATTGAACGGCAAAGCCGGTTTATTCCCAAAAAACTTTGTGGAGCCCATCAAAGATACCGAGGTATCAAAATCAACGGACGATTCCGCACATCTTGACGCTGAAGCGAATGTTTTGAGCTCCATGCCCCCAATACCCGCCACCGGTCTCGAGCCTAAAACTCTTACCTCTTCTACCGAAGATTCACTGAAAGCACTCGAAGATGCTGCAGATCCGGTAGTGGCGGGCTCTCCAAACCCAAATGAGCCCGTGTCAGAGACAAAGGAACCGGAAATTACTGAACACGACTTGGAGATCGATGAATTGATCAGAAAGAACAGCACAGCGCTTCCTGAGCAGTTTGACGAGGAAGCATCAGTATTTGGAGGTAACATGAAACATGTAGAGTGTCCTGCTCCTGCTCCTGCTCCTGCTCCTGCTCCTGCTCCTGCTCCGATTTCTGCGAAAGAAGAAACGCAAGATTCTCCTACGCCTAGAAAGGCAGAAATTGCTTCATCAGCGCCCCGCGTACCGATACCAGCATCGCTTACTCTGCATAGAGACGATCCTTATGCCATCAAGAAGCAATTCATTGGTGCAGGGAAGTCCTCGTATGTACCTCAAGTGAAACCGAGAGACACCTCGGGTATCGTTCATGGTTTCAATGACGTATCTGAGACCCGTGAGATCATAAGAGAAACAGATACAACACCTCATGAAGAATCCAACGAGCCAAAAATGAGTTTGAAGGAACGTATAGCTATGCTTCAAAAAAGGCAGCAAGAGGAGGCTGAGCGCGAGGCTATAGCTTTGAAAAAGAAGGAAGAGCGCAAAAGAAAATTAGAGGAGGAAAGAAAAGCTAAGGCCCCGCAGACAACTAGCACCATTCCTGGACCTGAAACAACGACTGTGGAAGATGACTCTCGCACTGAGTTGGCAGCAGGCCCTCCACCAGCGGATCTTCCCAATACATTCAACCTGCAAGCTGCCAGAACAGAGTCTGTAGACAGTGAAGGCCTTGAGATTCCAGGAGTTGAGAAAGGAGTTGTCGCTCAAGAAACAGGCGACGGGCCAAACACTGCTGAAGTCGAAATCGAGCTGGAATCAGATGATAGTGTCAGTGCGGAGGAAACTGAGGAGGAAGTTGATGAGGAAGATGACGAAGATTTGAAAAGAAAGCGTCTTGTTGAGAGAATGGCAAAAATTTCAGGCGGGAGGAATATGTTCGGGATGATGGGAATGCCAAATCCATTTGGCTCTGCACCTACACCTTCGGAAACCTCCAAACCGAAAAAGAACAAGAAGGCGAAAGATTTAGAGCCTCCTCCAGAACCCTCAGAAACTGGCTCCGCATCTCTTGCAAGCCCTGTAGAAAAAGCCTCATTGATGGGAATTCCCATTCCCGGCCTCGGTGCTTTGCCTCAATCCAATCAAGCGAATTTAGAAACTTCTCACGCCATTGGAGGAGAACAACCTTATGTTGGCGATGAAGAGGATGATTTGACCGAGGAATTGGATCAGAAAGATCTTGAGGTGTCTGACGTGCCGCTTTCAAAAGAGATGAAGGCAGAAATAGAAGTCTCGGGACCTGAAAAGAAGATCCAGACCCAAGACAGTGTGCCGTCTCCTTCAGCTGATGCCACGAGATCGGAATCAAAGGAAGTACTAGATAAAGCTAGCATGAACATTGTGAAGGAAAATGTTCCAGATGCTGTGAGCACTGGGTATGAAGCTGATGCAGATGTGCTGGATATCTGTGTTTCGCAAGCGAAGCAAGAGTCCCAAATACTTACCAAGAACTTGATCCCTGATGACTCAGCTTTTGCTCCGCCTAACCCAGAAGTAGCTCCGCCACCACCTCAGAAAAGATCGTCAATGGACTTTTCGTCATCACCTTCTGTTGTGATCCCCCCTTCAAATATTATTTCGCAGGATCTGGATACACAAACCGAATCACCTGATCCCTCATCACCCACCGAACGCGCGCCCATTGTTCCTGCTGTAGAAGACACGGAAACAGAGTCTCCTCTCACGCAGCCTCCGCCGGTACCTTCACAGGCAACAGCGCCAACAATCACAAGGGATTTTCCCGAGCGCAAAGCCTCTGGAAGTACAACGAGTCGTCCTCCACCACCAGTTCCTAGTGCGCCTCCAGCTCCTAGTGCACCTCCAGTTCCTTCTGCAACTCCAGCTCCTAGTGCACCTCCAGTTCCTTCTGCACCTCCAGTACCCCATGGAGTTGTAGCGGGTGGAACTTTAGAATCTCAAAAGGTGAAGGGAGCCCCTCCTCCTCCTCCTCCTACTTATCCGCCTATGCCAGAAGAATCCTCGAGGACATCTTTCTCATCTCAAGACCATCATGATATTGTCTCCGAAGGAAATGATGTGGACTCATCAGATGACGAAATAAGAATTGCGAATGCTCACCCAGTTTCACATACACACAGATCACATACATATGCTGCTGATGAGCTTTCTAATGCGCCTTTATCCCCGACTCCTGCCCTCGCTCGCAAGTCCAATACCGAATCTTTTCAGGGAATATCCAAAGACCCTACTCGTTTGTCCAGTGAAACTCGAAGGTCCTCTTCACTTAGGGACGGCAGATCTGTTGAGCAGGATCAAGCGAACTTGCATTCGGAAGAAGTCGAGGCGGAGTTAAAAAACTTAGACGCAAGCAGTGGTTGGTGGGTCAAGAGCGAGATTCCCGACGGTTTGGGCAACAATTTAGGCGTCGACTTTGATTATGAAGTTGATGAAAACAGAATCAAAAAGAGAGATGGGCGCGAAGTGATCTACAAAGACTACTACGTGTTGTTTCATGACTTGTCCCAAATTGTCTTTGAGATTCAATTCCGAGCTGACGACCCTAGAGGATCTGTCAATATTACCTCATTCGAAGTGAGAGGTCGCCCCAAAATTCGCATGGATGTGTTGCACGGGTTCAGCTTGAACTATGGGCAGAGCATTGCCGATTTTGCCGAAGCTTCCATTGGAAACAAGCTCGCGAGAGGAATTGTTGAGGAAGCCATTCAACGTTTGATTTTAAATGATGACAAAGTCTTGAGGCCTACAGGAGAGAAAGGATATGGAGCGACAGTTTACCTGAACTCCAACCGCCAAGTAAACAAGTTAGACGAGGTAAGACCTGGTGATATTTTGTGCATGAAAAATGCTAAGTTTCCAAACCATAAAGGCTTGAGCGGCTTAACTTCCAAGAGTGTTACGGTTGGCGAAGGCAACGAAATTTATTCTGCAGTGGTGGTGGCGTACGACCCCAAGAAAGACAAAGTAAAGGTAGCCGAAAGTGGAAAGGGAGGAGTTGTGAAAAGAGAGGGATACAGGCTTGGTGAATTGAAATCAGGTAAGATTAAAATATTTAGGTTGGTATCCCGCAATTGCGTCGGATGGTGATTGTTTCGCGTATATATAGCAGCCCTCTTTTTCGAACACGATAAATCCCTAGACCAGCATTAGATATTGGCTCGAAATCATGTCTCTCGATTGAATGGCGGAGTTTGTAATTTGGAACAGATATAGGAAATGTGGAAGCGGAAAGGAAATAGCGTACTGATTATATAAATGAATGCAAGGTAAAAATTAACAAAGGTTTTTTTCATCACAAAGAACTCGAGAAAGAAGCTTACGCTCTATCTTATAGCGACAATCAACATTTTAAAACAAACGTTTTCAGTTCGGAAGCAAATGCAACTCAATCTAATGGAAGTCTTGGGCACTAAACGTTTCAACAAGCAGCAGCGACAACTAGTAAAGAAGCACAGAAGAAAGGGGCTCGGATTTGAATAAGGAGGCGACAACAGTCCAGTATAGCGTCAATTCAAAGCATCGTTCATCGAATACATGCAAAACATTGGTCATTGATGTGCAAAAATAGTAACATATCTCAAACAACTAACAACAGGGAGGCGTGTGACAGGTGGCAAATGATCGGAGTAAGGGGGTGGTATAGGGAATATATGGAGTGAACTGTAGACAAACGGAGGAATGATAGCGAGCACAGCTTCTACCTTATATACTGGTCTAGAGATTTAACATGTTCGATAAGATTGGTCGTTTGAAAAAGTGGAGGTGGATTGGAGGGCTGTGGATCAAATATATAAAATGATAAGGAAACGGGATCCATACGAGAAAGCGTGACCATGGCGCACCCGCACAAGGTGCGAGCTTAGAAGTGGCACTGGCGTGTGCAGGCTGTCTGTACTAGAGCACGGTTGCAAATTTGCGATTTACGAGATTAATTGAGCGATACCTGCTCAGCTTGACGATAAATGAGTTCACAATTGAGTCACTGGTTTATTTATAAGAAGCTGAAGTTTTGTGATACAAGCTTTTAATTCTGATGATTAAATGTCACCGTCGCCCTCATGTTTTTGCCACAGGGCGAATACTTGAACGAAGCACAAGCATGCTGTTAAGAAGTCGGTTCTTTTTTTTTTTTTTTTTTTTTTTTTTTTTTTTTTTTTTTTTTTTTTTTTTTTTTTTTTTTTTTTTTTTTTTTTTGGTAGATGCATCAGATTAGAGGACGCTTTTGGCCGGTATTTCTACCTTCCATTAGCAAAACTATATAATGAATTACACATAAAACCTTTAATCATGCCTGGCTACGAATCTAGCCGGCCCCAGAGACAATACCAAGTGTCCAACCACGAGCTATCTCACGCTGAACCTCAGCAAAAATAGCCCAGCTTGATTCACCTCTGTTTTTGTTCTCAGATTACCGTGTCATAGGCTCTTCGAGGGAGCTTTCTTTAATTTCTCTTCGATCTGCCTAAGCAGAAAAGATTCTATGTGCTGACCCTTCACATCCTCTCTCCTTCGTCGGTCATACACCTTCTTGGCCGTTTTAACAAACCAATAAAAATTTCTTAAGTTTTCATAAGAAGTGTTTAGCGGTACTAATATCTCCCTGAGATTCATCGTCGTTGTGAATTGTTTTGATAATTTACATCCATTATGGATGTATGAAAGTGATTTTAGTTTCTCCTTATTGGCTGTGAGCTTGGCCCGCCCAAAAGAGTGCACTAAGAAGTGGAGATTAGTCGAATTTTTGACTTCCCTAATTATTCTCCTTACATTCCCACGAATTTTGGTATAATTTTAGGTTTATCCTTGCCTCCCCTATTTTTGTGTGGTATACGTTTTACGGCACCAATTTCAAACAACAATCCGAATTAGTGTAGGGGCTATCACAGGACGCTCTCACCGTCCAGACCGGGGTTCGATTCCCCGATTCGGAGTAACTTTTTTTGACTTCTCTTTTTCGTAACCTCCCAAACTTTAAGCATACTTAGATCCACCATGATTGAGTAGTTTTTTTGTTGCCTTTTGTTGAAAGTCGCAGAGCTCGCGTAGGAGGGCTTCTTTTTGAAGGCTCACCGCCTGAACGAGGCGACGCGCCAGTGATGGTTTTCTCCATAATGCGTTGATCACTTTGTTACATGCAACGGGGTTTAGACGATTATTTTAATCGCTTGGACTTTCAGGGCTCCTTGCATCTATATAGCTGACGAGTCTGTGCGAACAAGAGTATGCAATTTGATCAAGGCGCTAACATTGACATGGATTGCTGAAGTTTGTGACGAAAAAAAATTCTTGACATAAATATTTTTAGAAAAATGCAATGACTTATTTTCAATCACATTTTGTTGGCCTCGTCTCGAAACATATTTGAAATTTTTGGCCACGTAGCTACGTGCCCGTGCTGTATCAGGCGACGCCATATCAACTGCAGTCCACCCCCGCAAAATCGATTTTGCTGCAGCAACAAAAGCGGACCCTCGCTCTCCTTATTAAGATTGTCTGAGGTAGTCGCAAATAAAGCCTTTGCCTAAGAATTGATAAATTTTTCGAGGGACAGCCGAAAAGAGGTCTTGGTCCTGTTCCTAAAGTCTAAGCCCGCTTTACTTCAATCTCGAGCTTACCCTTTTTGTTATTCCGCGTAGTTCGTTTTGACAGGATTCGATTCCCGCTTCTATGCGGGGTCAGCATCCAGGATTTTCACAGCGCGCACTGCCCCAGTCGCAACACCCTTACACCAAGCCAAAGCCGGCACTTGAACAGCAAGCCTCATAAGTTAGCATTCTCCGAAAATTTGCCCCCCTCCAGTCAAAATTGATTTAGGAACCTCAATTGTCTAGATCTTGCGAAAACTTCACGATGAGTATCCAGGAGTCTGACTATATCTTTTCCATACGCGGTGATGGGCCATTGCAGCAAAATATAGCCACGCTTGCTTCCGCCTTGAAAGACGCCGGTTTTTGCATCCAGACCCGGCCGGGCGTCGGCACCTCCGTCCTTATTTTTGCTCGTCTCTCTGCTCAAACTTATCATGAAATTCTGACTAATGATGTGAGAAAATCATTGGACTTCGGCGCAACGGGAAATCATAATTCGGCTCTCGATCGTGCTAGAATTGTGCACTCATACTTAACCAGTCCACCCGGGTTTGGCGACGTGAAAGGAGTTGGGCTCACACCAGGAAAGGGAAAGTGGACTTTTCTTGAGTCTATCTTGCCAAACACGACCTATTTGAAGGATTCGAGTATCCAAGGGACCGGCATGAAATCTGTGCAAGCCGCGTCGTTATCCTCGGTTGTGTTTAGCGCAAGTTTCGGTACGCATATAGCGCTTTACTTCGAGTTTCTCAAGTTTTACATTCTGGCGTTGAGCCTCTTGTCGATTTTTGGAAGTATCGCGTACTTGAAATCCAAAACCTTCTCATTGACATACTCTTTCGTCACCCTTGTGTGGGCGACTATGTTTCTCTTATTTTGGAACTACAGAGAACGGAACTTGGCGAATCTCTGGGGAGTGCAGAACTCTTCTAGGATCGCTAAATACGATGCGGATCTCACCGAAAGCCTACCCAACGTGAAAAGTCACAGAAATGGTAGCAGAGCCGCGTCACGCTTCTTGCGTGAATTGGCGTTTGTGCCGATTGCTTTGATTTTCGTGGCCATCTTGGTGTCTTACCAATTGGGCTGCTTCATGTTGGAAATCTTTTTGTCTGAAATCTATGACGGACCTTTGAAAGTCGTTTTTACGTTGATTCCAACTGTTCTCATCTCCGTCTTCGTGCCTGTGTTGACCATCATATACAACATGATCGTTAACAAGTTTCTTGCGTGGGAGGGGCATGACAACAACTACACTCGCTATGACTCTTTCGTCGTGAAGACCTTTACCTTGAATTTCTTGACAGGCTACGTCCCGCTTCTTATCACATCATTCGTATACTTGCCGTTTGCACACTTCATCGCCCCCGAGTTGCCTGTGATCAAGAATCTCGTTTTATCAAACATCCATCACGACAGATACGCGTACAAACTTTTATCGCAAATCAAATCGCAGCGCGAGTTTACGATCAACCAGGAGAGGTTGAATAAGCAGTTCTTCTATTTCATCGTGACAAATCATATCATCCTGTTTGTCTTGAAATATGGCTTGCCTCTTGTCATTCCACGAGTAATAAGACTTATCCAGACTGTTATTCTTGGCAAGAGGGAGGAGAAAATTGCTGTGGATGACCCCAAAGAAAAGAAATGGCTTTCCGAGGTGCGCCGTGTCATCAATTTGCCAGAATACAATATTCATGACGACTACAGGGGATTGTGTATGCAGTTCGGGTATCTCACAATGTTTGGTCCCGTGTGGACATTGGCGCCCCTCTTTTCGATGGTTTTCAACGTGATCACTTTCAAAATAGATACCTGGAAACTTACAAGTGGTAAGTATTTCCGCCCTCTGGTTCCTAAAAGGGCTGACTCCATTCATCCTTGGAATGTGGCTTTCTTTGTGTTGGCCTGGTTAGGTTCTATTATTTCACCCGCAATTGCCTCTTTTTACCGCCACGGTGTGGTACCACCAAAACCTCTAGGCCAGTTTGCATTAGACAAGGCCAGTGTTAATGTTTCCTCAGCCACATACTTGTGGCTCACGCTTCTCGCATCTGAGCATTTCTTCTTCCTTTTCTATTTCATTGGAAGCAAAGCTATGTCCTTCTTGCGTTCCGATAAAGAAATTGAAAACAACATTGCTCAAAGAACGGCTCAGTTTGGAAAGGACGCCAAGCTGCCAAGCCTGGCCGAGAAGGCGGCGGACTGGAAAGATGTATCCGTCGAAAATATTCAGAAGCAGGCCGCTAAATTTCAGGACCGTTCTTCGGTGCTGTCAGAAAAAGGTGTTCTGACAGCGATTGCGTCTCAGTCCCTCGGGAATGACCAAGAAATCGTGAACAGGACTAAAATTCTTGAGCAGCTCGAAAGTAAAAAGGCACAACTCGAGCGAGTGAAGCATACCTTGGAAAAGAAACAGTTGGAGGCGCAAAAGGAGAAGGGTGACAGTATCATAGACACTATTGACTCCGAAGGCAAGAAAACACAGGCGATCATCGACGGCGATCTGCATATTCCAATGAAGGATGTTGAAGATATCGAGAAGAAATTAGCCGAGAAAGAAAGACAGCTGAAGGAGACCAGAGCTCAAGAGCTGGAAAAGGATTCTGATCTGAACAAGTCCGGCGGTCCGCCCCAACGCGATTCCTTGGATGAGAAGTCTAGTTCCAGCAAAACATCAAGAAAAAAGAGTCTTAAAAAATTCTTAAAGAAACGTGCGTGAGCGATTGCATATATGTGACTATGTATCCCTACAAAGGACCTATAACCCTCGCTATCGAAGTTCGAATCATGCCGTCGTATTTTGAAAAATGTCATGTATCTATTATTTCACCTCATTTTCGATCAATGACCGTTTCTAGGCGGCCTCGCCCCGAATATTGAGCTTCCAACCCGTACACTAGTGGCACCCTGCTGGATGGCCGTAGTAAAGTCATTGCTCATACCCATGCTTAACTGTAGTTCGAAGGAATATTTTTTGTCCAAGATCAGTTTTAATTCGGTCAATGCGGCAAAATCCTTGTTGATACCATCCTCAGAGGTCGACTCGGCGAATGAGCCAATTGTCATCAAGCCTTGCAATTTTAAGGCTTTGCTCTCGTTTAAAAGGTAGTCCACTGTCTCGTACACCTCATCTAAGTTGCTAAGAAGATAGCCCGACTTCTGGTCTTCTGCAGAAGTATTCACCTGAAGGTATATATTAATGGCAGGAAGTCCAGCTGAAGCCCTGGCCGCCTCTAATTTTTTACATTTTTTCAAACCATCAATTGTCTCTACGGCAAAAAGGCTTTCGATATCGCGGCCCAAGTCTTTACATTTACCGCTCTGCAAACCACCAATGAAGTGCCATTGAATATCCTTCGGAAGCTCTTTGGACTTTGCTACAAGCTCTTGTACATAATTTTTACCGAAATGTCTCACGCCGTGATTATACAAGCCCATGATATCCGAGCTTGGTTTCAATTTGGAAACCGCAACCAATCTGACCGGCACATTGCCTTCGTGTGCCTTCACTTGGCTGAGAATGGCCTCATAGTTCTCAATGAGCTCAGCTTGTCTTTCGGAGGTAGGTTGTGGAAACGACATTTTCAGAGAAAAGCGGCGAGAAATTGTGGGCGGCAGAATTCGTTTTGGTAAATACCGATACATTGATTGAACATACGAAAGATCGGCTGTCTCGCAAATGATAGCAGTATGACGCATCAGTACACCTCAGATTCACAAACGCGATCTTAAAATGCGCATGCTACTGCGGCCGACAATTGGACTCATCGAAACACGAAGTTTAAATTCGATTATGAAGAAAAATTTTGGGGGGAAAATGGCTTCAAGCCCAAATCAACTTCTTGAGAAAAAAAATAAAGCAAAAAAGAAAGCTCCGCGACGGGGAATTGAACCCCGGTCTACCGCGCGACAAGCGGTAATTCTAGCCACTAAACTATCACGGATTTTGTGAGGGATTTTATTTGGTAAAATACAAGAGCTATTTTGAATTACGATTTCAAGAAAAGTCTTCATAATTCTTGTTCAGGGTACTTTTTTTCTGTTTTACGCTTTACTTTTTGAAGTAAAATCAACAGATAATTGG
The DNA here is from genome assembly GCA_030582795.1 of Metschnikowia chrysomelidarum. Taxonomy (NCBI): domain Eukaryota; kingdom Fungi; phylum Ascomycota; class Pichiomycetes; order Serinales; family Metschnikowiaceae; genus Metschnikowia; species Metschnikowia chrysomelidarum. The sequence goes on along the minus strand of JAJMGZ010000245.1, from coordinate 117,326 downwards.
ACTTCTCGAAGTTCCCAAAAAGAACATTCAGACTAATTTTCCGTTAAGAATCTCACTCTACTTCTCTGGGATTGTTTTTCACGAAATTAGCCGGAGTCGTTTCGTCTGAAATTACTTGGTGTACGGGTGTGAGAAGCCCATTGACCTCTTCGCAGGAGTGGCCCTAAAGCCCGCACAAAAAAGCCCTGAAAAATCAGCGCGCTCTCATCTGTCGCATCGCACTGCGCGGCATTTGTATTACCACACTCCATATTTCAATTTTACAGATCACAATTCATAGACGCCGAAATTGTTAAAAAATGTCTGATTCCGTCTACACAGGTGAGGACTTCGAGGACAAAGTCAAGAGACAGGTTGAGTTCTACTTCTCGGACTCCAACCTCCAAACTGACAAGTTCTTATTTAAAATCTACGAGGCCAACGATGGTTGGGTCGAATTAAAAACGATCTTGACCTTCGGTCGTATGAGACAGTACAGACCAGAGGAAAGAGCTATTGCTGCTTTGAAGACCTCGGATAAGCTCGTGCTTTCACCAAATGAGGATATGATCAGAAGAAAAGATCCTTTGAAGGACTACAACGAGATCAAAAACACAAAGAGAAGAAACTCCGTCCATGTGGAGGGTTTCCCAACTACTTTACTGCAGGATGAGGTCGAGGAGTGGTTCCAGAGCAAGATCTTGCCTGTTTTGCCCAAGGAAAAGGGCTTGTGCTCCATTCGCAGAATCAGATCTAGATCTAACAAGGAGTTTCTCGGTATTGTCGACGTTGAGTTCAAGACCCTTGAAGATGCAGAGCACTTTTTGGCTCTTTCTGTGAGCTACGCTGATGGTATCGTTGACGAGGAGAAAGTCGACGACAAGAAGGACCTTTTGAAGAAAATGTCGCTTTTGAGTTTCAGACAATTGAAGGAGTCTGGTAAGAGATTCGGCGTCAACGAGGTCACCAAGAGACGTAACTCTTTCAAAGACAACAACAGAAAGAAGTTCAAGAAGAGCGAGGACTCGGAGGAGAAAAAGGTTGAGAAGGTCGAGGAGAAGGAGGAGAAGGAAGACGAGAAAAAAGAGGAGGGAAAAGAGGAAGAAACGAAGGAGGAAACGAAGGAAGATACAGCTTCTGCTTAGACTAGTCTCGATACAAATGTATAAATGTGGCTACTCGGAGATATAGGGCAAGGTAATTAAGTGTTTCACACGAAATAGATGTCACAATGAGTCAAATCAAAAATCAATAAATTGGAATGAGAAATTGAAGACAATAGTTTACCCCGAGAATTGAGACCTCCAGAACTAATTTCTTTTTGTCAGTGTCTTCACTTTTATAAGATTTTGTGAGTGATTTATTTCGATTTATTCTTCCTGATAGCTGGGAGCTTCAAACTCAAAATTACCTTTTAGAAGGTAAAAAATAAAGCCCTCCATTAATTTAGAGGTAGAGCCTCTCAGAATGTTAAAAGGGGGTTTCTATGTGATGATGAAAGTTTATTTTACTACTATGATGGCGAAAACATCGAAAACATTTAGGGAATTAACATGGGTCATACTGTGGAACAGTCTCGCGATTGGCACAGTTGAGTGCAATTAAAAAAAATAATGCTGGCACAAGAGGGTGGCCACCATCACAAGAAAAATTGAAAAGGCAAAACCGGCACGATTGGAACCAATTTTCGAAATACTCTATAAGCTTACAAGATTTCGATTTGCCCCCGTTTTTAGGATGCCTTCGAAGCATGGGCCATATTTCACTTTTGGGCTGCAGAGGGACGCGCGACTGCCTTTCCACCAGACGCGTCTCCGCGGCGCGTCGCTGCGACGCTCCAGGACTTCACGGCGCCCCCGATCTCTTCTGCACAGAACCCACTCATTTTACCTGTTTACCCCCTATTGACCAGCCAAATCCATCAAAATCCAGCTTTAAATTATAAGACGGCGGTAGGGTCCCATAATTAGAAGAAATTACGATCGTACAGCATGCCCACCGAGACCCAAGTCGACTCTGCCACTAGGGACTGGTACCGCAAGAAATTTGGAGTTTTGGACGACTCCCTGTTGCTCAAATTCTTATCGGTGAAATCTCTTTTTGCTCTCACAAATGAGGATGTATACGTCAAATGGGAGTCTTTTGTCGTTACACAAGAACATGGGGAGTTGGACCCTAGTACTTCCAATATAGACAGATTCCAACATTACTTGCAGGACGCGATAGCCGCCAGCAACCAGAAGAAGACGCCTGCTTTGAAAAAAGTTCGTGATCTTTCCGGCGTGAAAAGAAAACCCATGATGGATTTCTCGTCCAGTCCTGGCGTAAATCTCCCTAGCACACCACAGATCAAGAGGAGAAAACCGGTTATGACTAGTGAACCGGATTCTTCGCCTTCTAAAATTGACAACACTTTGGCGCTGAGTCCTCATAAATCACAAGTGGCTGCAGAGGCAAACACCATAGTCGAGACTTTAAATCCGCATGTCGAGGTGGAACAATTTGCTAACTCTGCAAAGATCGCTGTTGATTTCGAAAGTGAGAAGTTTAAGTTCCGCACCATGGCCATGAAGCTTCTCGAGAGTGCCGACGTGCTTGACGAGCAGATTGATACCGTGAGTCTGCAGCTCGTCGAATCATTTAAGGATTCCGAGGCGCAATTATCAAACCCATGCATGAACTCGCAGTTCGAAATTATGTGCTGCGGCAGAATCGTGCCCGACACGCCTCTTTACGACCCCCTGCTGCTGGGTTTGAACGATAAATCTCTCTTTTTGGAGACTTCGCGCTTCAGCGGCATTGGGCAAAGAGTCTCGCTTGACGTAAGTAAATTATCCGAGTTCTCTTTCTTTCCTGGCCAGATCGTGGCATTGAAAGGAAGTAATCCCACGGGGAACACTTTTGTAGTCAGTGAGGTGCTAGACTTGCCCGCGTTACCGACTCCGACGTCTAAATTAGACATGTTGAAGTCATTTCAGAAGGAAGACCAAGAAAACGACGACACTCAAGATTCCACAGAGCCTCAAGGAACAAAGGTGTTCGTTGCTGCCGGACCCTTTTCCAATCAGCATAACTTAAACTTCGATAAACTTACAGCGCTTGTGAATCTAATCAATTCTGAGATTAGACCACAAGTCGCCATTCTATTTGGACCATTTATTGATTCCACCAACAAGGCGGTAGAAACAGGCGACTTTGAGTTCGAGGGTGTGCAGACAAGTCAACAGCCCAAAAACATAGAAGAGCTTTTTAAGTATAAGGTGACCCCAATTCTTAAAGGGATCGATCCAAGCATTCAGGTCATTCTTATCCCCTCCTTGAAGGACGCTGTCAGCAAACACATGTCGTATCCACAGAAAGCGTTCGACAGAAAAAAACTCGGTCTACCTAAAAACTTCAAGACATATCCCAACCCAAGCGGATTCTTGGTCAATGAAGCGGTATTTGGCACGTCTAACATGGATATATTCAAGGATCTCAAAGACGTTCACAAAGCATCCTTTGATGGCACAAACAGCAAAATTCCCTCGAATAGATTCGACCGTATTGTCACTCACATTTTGCAGCAAAGAAGATACTATCCGGTGTTCCCTGGAACGCTGAGAAAGGCGCTTTTGACACCGCAAGAAAGTGAGGATTCAGTCAATATTCGAGAGGGACTTATGGCCGAGGACCTCGCTGATTTAGGGATCGGGGGGTCATGCCTCGAAGTTCCATATTTGGGACTCACCGAGATAGGAAGCTCGCTCCCGGATGTTTTGTTGATTCCATCGGAGATGAAATATTTCGCCAAAATCGTCAGAGGTGTAGTTGTGATCAATCCCGGCCAATTCATCCGTCCTAGCAGAGACGCGTCGAGGGAAGACGGTAGCTATGCTGTATTGAGCATCAAACCAGCAGATGAGACGGCTAGTGGGAATATTGAAAAGGTCGAGGGCTCAGATGAGTACTATCACAACATTTTCAACAGGTGTAGAGTCGACATGTATAGAAGTTAGAATTAATAGGGTCTTTTTGTGTAATATATTGCTTTTGTTATCAGGTCTATTTTCAATCGATAAAATCGGTTGGAATTCTAATCAAGAGTCGTCACGCTTTCTCAGGGTGAAGTGCAAAATACTTGCATGATATCTTTCCATTTTTTTTACTCATCGGACTCTGTTTATCAAGTGTTGAATTTCACAACCTGTACCCAATGTGAGAGGAAGTGAAAGTAGATCGTGACGAAGGATTCTACTTCGTAATTTTTGCAATCACTTTGAGAAAATTGCAGCCACAGAGGTAGTTTGGCAGTACATTTGATTAAATGAATGGGGTAAAAGAGAAGCACGCAAATTCGGTCTCGAATGATATAAGGATGTTGAAAGTTCAGTAAATTCATAACATTTTCCAATATTTCGTGAAGTCAATTTCTTTTGAAGTCTGTTTCATTTAAACGCGCTTCGCGCAACGCGTACAACTCGGCATCTCGACCGCGCCGGGCTGGAGACATGTAGCAGGTGAGATCCGTCCAAGTCTGCAAATAACGTATACATCTTCCACTCATCTATAAATCAAAAACTCGTCACAGAGATTTCTGAAATCGCACACAAGCGATCATTGAATACTTTCTAAAGCATATATGTATCACTCTTCATCATATTTATCGCGACGTTCTCTACTTAGTTCGCGATTCAGGCCATTAATTGGAACATCGCTATGTACCCTCCACAGATCGAGGCATTATTCTATGCAGACTTCTTCATCTATTAAACTACGAGATTATCAGATCGATGCAGTGAATAGTGTTCTCGAGTCGATCGATTCGGGAATAAAGCGCCCCGCTGTCGTGTTGGCGACGGGTGGAGGCAAAACCGTGGTGATGTCTCACTTAATTCCACAAATACGATCGAATGACGTCAAACGCAAGAAAACATTGGTTCTAGCCCATAAAGAGGAGTTGGTGAGACAAACAGCCAGGACTCTTCGAGCGATGAATCCGGACATGATTGTGGATATTGACATGCTGAAGCAAAAACCCGCGTCCAATACGGAAGTGATTGTAGGATCGGTAAATACTCTCGTACGAATCACACGGCTTGGTCAGTATGATCCGGCGGAGTTCAAGACAATAGTACTTGACGAGTGCCACCATGCGCCGGCACAGTCGTGGACAAAGATCCTTAATTACTTTGGCGCATTGGAGCCGGACCTGAATATAGTCGTCCTCGGGTTTACTGCCACTTTGGAGCGGACCGATGGCAAGGCACTTGGTGAAATTTTTGAAAAAGTCGTATATCAGCGTGATTTACGTGAGATGATCAGAGGAAAAGAACTCTGTGATGCCAGGTTCTCCACAATGAAGGTCGATCTAGATTTGGACGATGTCAAAGTAAAGGCGGGAGACTACGATCAGGTCGCACTTGCCGAGGCCGTGAATAATGCAGGTATAAATTCACAGGTGGCAAAAGCGTATATACAGCTTCGCAAAGATCTTGATTTGAAATCAACTTTGGTCTTTTGCGTTGATATCAACCATTGCAAAACGCTTTGTGGGGTCCTTCAGGCTCATGGGGTGAATGCCCAGTATGTCACGGGAGAGACGGCAAAGCACGTACGGCAAGAAATCTTGGAGGAGTTCAAACAGGGAAAAATCGATGTTTTGTGCAACGTGCTTGTTTTTACCGAGGGAACCGATATCCCAAATATAGACTCACTTATCTTGGCCCGGCCCACAAAATCCAGGCCATTGCTCACGCAAATGATCGGAAGAGGACTCAGACTACATCGGGGGAAAGATGTGTGTCACATTATTGATATGGTCAACACGATGAAGGTAGGTGTGCTGTCTGTCCCCACGTTATTCGGGCTTCCGCCCGGTCATACAGTTGACAAAAAGTCATTTGCGGACCTTGATCTGGAAAAGGACGATCTTGATGAAGAGATGCAGGATTTAGAGGCACAAATGCGTGAAGATGATGTGAAACGAATTATTGCCCTTCAAAAAGAAGTGGCTGATCTCAAGCTTCAGTTCGATGTTGTCGATGGATTCGCGAGTATGATGGAGAAGAAGGGATCTCATCTCAAGGATCATCCCTCTCAGATTCATGAAGCGTTTCGCGAATGCGGATACGACTGGGTTAGATTAGAATATGATGTTTGGGGTCTTCCTGTTGCTCATTCCGACACATTTCTCACAATGGAACGGGTCAATACTGATGCAGACGGGATTGAATTTGAGTTGTATCAGAACAGCAATAACAGTATTGCGATGGTAAAAGCCAGTGGATATAAGTGCACCAGAAGACAAAAATATCTCTTGAATCAGGGCAGTTTGGAATATCTATTGCTGGTGGCATCTGGTGCGGTGAACAGGAGACCGTTTCAGCCTCGCTCAGAAAGAAAGGTTTCATCAAAACAAGCCAGTTACATTGTCAGTGCTCTAGGGAAAAAGGTGAAATCGGTATACGGTGAAGACAAAATGGGAAAGTTTTCCGAGATCGTCAAAGATTTGGACATGCATCGAGCGTCAAATTTGATTTTTGCGTATAAGTTTTCCGTGAACAGTCTTTGGGTAAAATGGGAACTAAAGAAGCTTTTGGGATTGCCTCCTAAAATGCAGGCAAAATTGGATAAGACCGTCAACAAAATCCTGCTCGAGATGGAATCTCTCAAGTTTAAGAACGATACTGCAATGAATGTGGCAACACAACATCTGTCACTCCTAGGGTCCTCAAGGTAAGTCGTTAGTGAAATATTCTGATTGCAGCAAAGGAGTTTATAAAATTAGGCTCGAGGCCTTCTGAAATGATGGTACGGGAAGAAAATTAATTTGTATTGATTCTCATCAATGACGCCCCAGGCAGTTGATGTCTTGATGGTAGTAAGTTTCGCAGCCATGACGGAGCTTCTATTGCATCACTTCTAATTAGAAAAAGGATGAAAACATCACGGCCTCAATTTCCTTCTTATGAAGTAAAGCATACGAGGTTATAAATACTTATTCCTCAATTCACTTAAAAAAGAACTTTGCGCACACATATCAAGTTTTTAGGTAGTGCTATGTTTTCAGCATGAACCTATAGACTATAGTTAGTCGCACTGTCGCGCGTGGCCAAGACGGCGCCCTCACATATCTTGTGATCTACACCACCGAACACGAAAAGAACATTCTTCAATAACGCATAATCAAGCCACACAGACAATCACTATGCTTCTATCAATAATATGGACTTTCTTACTCGCCACAATATCTGTATACGCAGAACACCAGCTGCTGGAGTCTGCCACTGACGCTGGCCCACAAACAGAACCGCCCTACATTTCCACGTCAGGTCATACCAACAATTGGGCCGTACTTGTCTCCACATCAAGGTTTTGGTTTAATTACCGACACATGGCCAACACCTTGAGTTTTTACAGAACGGTGAAACGGCTCGGCATTCCCGACTCGCAAATCATCCTTATGCTTGCAGACGATATCGCGTGCAACCCGCGGAACGCGTTCCCTGGTACCGTCTTCAATAACCAGGATCGAGCCATCGACTTATACGGTGACGATGTCGAAGTAGATTATAGAGGATATGAGGTAACTGTAGAGAACTTTATCCGTTTGCTCACCGACCGGTGGGACGAGAATCACCCTCGTAGTAAGCGGTTGCTTTCTGATGAAAACTCCAACATTTTCGTCTACTTGACCGGCCATGGCGGTGACGAATTCTTGAAGTTCCAAGATGCCGAGGAGATCGGCTCGTATGACTTAGCTGATGCATTTGCCCAGATGCACGAGAAGAAACGGTACAAGGAGATTTTCTTCATGATCGATACCTGTCAGGCCAACACGATGTACCAGCGGATATATTCCCCCAACATTTTGAGCGTGGGCTCTTCGCGACTTGACGAGTCCAGTTACTCGCATCACTCGGACATGGATTTGGGTGTGGCTGTTATTGACAGGTTCACTTACTATGCGCTTGAGTTCCTCGAGAAAATCGAGAAAAACTCCCTTGTCACCATGGATAAGCTTTTTGCGGAGTTTACCTTCGAGAACGTCCATTCGAATCCTGGAATCCGCACTGATTTATACGAGCGAGATGTATCTACCGTCAAACTCACGGATTTCTTCGGAAACGTACAAGAGGTGGTGGTCGACGAAGTAGACGAGCAGCTTGTGGCCAGCATACGCGAATATCACGAAATCAACAAAGACGAAAACGACATCAAAATGGGCGTGCCCTCGCACGTGGTCAACGTGCCATTTCTGCAAGCAGTGTATCAGCTGAAGACATTACACAAGGTGACACCGTTTGAAATGCGCGCGATCACGATCGTGCTGGTGGTGGTATTGGGTATTCTCTGGACATTTGCCAAGGAAGGAAAGTACGGTCTTTTTTAGGAATTTTGCTTGTGTGGAAAGATGCTAGTTTGATGATGAACAATGTGGTAATGAATTCCTTTGTATTACATAGTCGCGATAAACTTTCATTGCATTCAATAGAGACGGTGCCCAGCGTCTACGAAGACGATTTTGTCCCTTACAACGTAGATTCGTGCCATGAAGTCGATTATTTGGGACTATATAATCAATTATTTGTCGGTGTCCGGATGCCGACCCTACGTTGCAACTTGCAGCCACGCGTCGTGGCCTCGAACAGAAGTGTGGAAGCAATGAGAAGTTCATTTTTTTATCAACAATTTTCGACTTGTGGAAAAGACAAAACTATGCATAATGAATTTCTGAAGAGTTTCTTTATTTAAGTGCTACCTCATATTACAATCCCTCGACCTTCCTTCGCGATTGGTCTCGCGTTCCAAGTCACCACGATCTGGAAAAGCCCCACGCGAAGGTGTGCACAGACGGCAGATCATCAAAACACTCGTCCTACACTCAAAACAAAAAGGCGTCTAAGAAAACCTGCGCAAAGCCCTTCAAATCCTTGCGGCACGCAGACGAACCTTAACTTTATAGACTAACCAACCCACTCTATAACCAGTATTATATTTAACGAAAATATTTCTATTTATTCATAGCCTTCTCCCAAATAATGGATATATCGGGGAGCAGCGTCTACAACATTGTGCGCAGTGGCGCCCCGGAACAGAAACAGGCAGTTTTGCAAGCGCTCAAGACGCACGTGAAAAAAGACAACGTCAATCTTGGATGGGTCAGCCAATACTTCGAGGCGCTCTCAATTGCCATCGATGCACCCGACAAGCTGCTTCAGACGGTGGCTTTCAGCGTGGTATGCCATCTTGTTAAGCGGGTAAGTATTCAGGATCCACGGGGCACCGTGCTTTCCGACCTAAGTTTCCTTGTTTTACCAATTCTCATCACGCGGATTGCTGATGTGCGCTCGCTGGTCAAAATTTCAAGTAAAAGGGCATTGGAGGCGTACTGGCTCACCGCGCCACAAAAAGTGAATCAGGGCATACGAGACATCGGGCTTCTGAGCGGGAATAGTTTACTTGTAAATGAGTGTGTGGTGTGGCTTAACTATATTCTAACGCATGTCAGCGGGACCTTCAAACTCGAGGCGTCCTTGGACAGTCTTGCTAGGGCCCTCAAGCAACATGTATCCGACGCCAAACTCGTATCCAACATAAGGGTGCTTTTTGAAAACTACTACGACCTCAAGGAAAACAACCTACGAAAGTTCGACTTTCAGAAAGCCCTCGAAAATAACGGAGTCCCTGCCGTGCTCCGACTCTCGCTTATGGGAACGGAATCGATCATATCGCAATCCCAGTCACATACGGAAACCGAGAGGAACCCCCTGAAAAGCCATGTAAGTGTCAGTACAGCATCTCTGCGACTGAATTCAATATCTGTATCTGGACAGTCGAGAAATGCGCTGCTTCTGACCCCAGAAACCCGTTCTAGAGTCGCATCTGCCGCAACAGCACCACACCCAAACAAGGCCGAACTTAGTCTCGCGCACAATCGCTCGCTGTCCTTACCCCATTCGCCGGCAGAAAGCGATCTCCAAGTATTCTTGAAAGGGTTGAAGAATTACGCGTCTGACAAGAATATTGAGCCCTATGACGTCGTTGACTCTGCCGAATTGTTCCACATTTCATCGGAAATGACAGTGCATTTCGACAGCAGAGAGACCGAACGCAACTGGATCTCGCGTGAGAAAAGCATTGTAAAACTACGTGCGCTTATACGGGGCAATGCACCATCTGATTTCACCGTCGATTTGATCACGTGTGTCAGAGATCTCCAGGAGGGTATCTGTAAGGCACTCCTGTCGCTCCGCACCACACTTGCGGTCAATTCGTGCCAGCTCGTGAAAGACATGGCCCTCAAATTGGGACCAAACTTCGAGCCGTTGACAGATTCGTTTGTACCTACTCTCATCAAACTTTGTTCAAGCACAAAGCATCTTCTCAACACCAATGCGCATGCGGCCATGTGCGCAATCTTGGCACATATACCGCTAACTTCTCGGCTCCTTCTGAAAGTATCTAATGCTACATTCGAAAAAAGCGTCAATACGAAAACTTTTGCCTGTACTTGGATCCAGATCTACATCATGCGCTCGAAAGATCAGTGGAAAGAGACGGGCTCAGAGCTAGTGGATAAGGTACTCCTCAAGTTACTTCCTGACCCCAACATGCAGGTGCGACTGGCGGCAAAGGACGCATATTGGAAGTACTATGAGTACTCTGAGCATCTGGCAACCAATCTCCGCTCGCAGCTCGATACCAATGTCAATAGAGCATTGGAACGGGCTCGTCCAAAGGGTGTCACAAGCTCGCAAGTCCCGTCCTTCTCTCTTGCTGCTGGCTTAAAGGCTCGTCCATCGTTAAAGGAGACGATTGCGGTGAAGAAGAGGGAGGTGAGGGCTAAGCTGGGAGAGATAAGAACGACATCGCGGTCAGTGTCCCGGAACAGTGCTCCAGATTTCAACAGTAGCAAAAAAGAAACCGCTACACCTGTTTCGGGTAGAAATGGTTCGGATGTCACTGTGAGAAATGACAAAATATCGGAACAAGAGTCGCATGTTTCTACACAACAACGCGAATCAAAAATCTCGCTCGACAGTTTCCTCAATATGAGTACAGGGAAACCGGCAAATCCGACCAAATCCCAGAAACCCGCAATCACTGTAAACTCGACCCCAGATCACAATGCAGTAAAGAGGTATACGCGACCATATGTGTCGCCTAAAACGGCATCCGAGCCACACTATGCCCAGTCCACATTTTCTCATGTATCCTCAAGTATGAGTCAAGAAAACCGCAAGTATGAGTCGTCGAAAGAGCCTCATACTTGGGGTCAAAATGAGGGAACTCCTGTTCGCCACAAACTGACTTCCAGAGAACTACGGCCTCTGCCAGCCACGAAAAGCTCCAATCATGACAGCAACGATCCGATTTTCAACTTCTTGCGTTCTGCAAATGACCAACTCATGACCGAGGGTGTGCATATGCTCAGAAATGCCATCATTGATGCAGATAGAATACCAGGTAATTTGGTTCCAACTCTCCAGAAATTATCTGTCACGAACGCATTTGTGTTGAAACCATTGTTTGACGTGAATGAGAAATTGTTGAAAGGTGTGTTCGATTTATTTGCAAAAGAAGATTTTTTGAGACTTTACTGTATCTTGGTACCGCCCACTCAGGATGCATTCAATATCATGGTTTCACTTTTCGCAGTTGACGAATTTTATCCAACAGTGAGAACGATGCTCTTGTATGTTCTCGAATTGACGGATATCGTCGCGGACGGACTGTTGATCATGCAATTGATCAAGTTCAAGGACCGAATTTTGGCAATGCTCTTACAAACTCTCGACGCGGCGTTATCGAAAATTCCAATCACTGATGTCAACTTCTCCAAATTGACAGGTGACTTGTTCGATTTAGTTCCCGTGGTCCATCAAACCAACTTACTATCAGAGTACAAACACTTGCTACAAAAGCTTAACTCGATAAACTCTGAATTGTTTGTCTCACAATTTTCAAACGTGCCGAAAAACAACAAGCAGGAGATCGAGCTTATGGTGGGAATCGAGAGTTTGCCGGAAACCAAACCAATAGACGCAACCTTGTTCAACTTTACCGAGTTTACCAGGATCTCACCCGCCAAAAACTACGAGCGATTCTCGCCATTGAAATATCCATCCGATTTTACAATGCTCCTTCCAGGGGAAGTCTTCGAACAAAAGAGTCCGACTCGAGCCAACACGCCCGCGACAAATGAAAAAGATCACACGCCAGCAGAAAATAACGAGGTTCATGCCGAAGAACAACAAATCCGGCTAGAAGATCCACCTCAAATGGAACTCGTACCCGAAGAAGACATTGTGATGGAAGAATGTGACGCCGAGCAGGTTTTGCGAGCCGACGAAAATCCAGACGGCAATATGATTGACGAAAGTATTGATCCTCCAGTTTCCCAGACTTTATTTTTTAGAGATGAGATCAAAGAGAACACTGCCGAGGATATCTCTATGAGCAACGACCATCATGTACCATCATCTGCAAACGGTGAAATGCAAGCAGAGAATGAAAAAGAGCTTACATGCTTGAAGAAAGGTTTGCTTGAAAATGAGGGCGAGAAAGCGACTGAAGATGTCAGCATTTTAAAGGAAGGTACAATCCTGGCTAATAGTAATGAAGAGGACTCTGGGAAGGAAGATGAACTGGACGAAAACAAGAGGTCCATGACTCTTGTCGATATCAAGCTCAATATTGGCGACTCACTGGTCAAGAACGGTGCCGAAAAAAACAGCCCGCGCGAGCTAGTGGATGAATTCGCATCTGTGAGGCTCACCAGTCAACCACATTCTATTGAAGATTTCATTGAGAAAATCGATCCGCTTCTGAAAAGATCGAGCAAAAACAGGCCAATTTCAATTTTTGACGACTCAAAGGTGGGATCTCCTCAGAAGGTGAAGGATTACGACCACAATGAGCTCAATTGGTTCAATTTTTTGATGGCCAAAATGTCTCTAGATTACAAGGCGGATGACTTGGAGAGATACTCGAAAGAGGATTTCGAAGCTTTGTGCACACAACTATCTCACGGAAAGGCCGATGGAACGGCATTGACAACGATTATGAAGTATTTACGCGTGTCTGAGCCAAATATTTCATCGACATACTTGAGAAATGAAGGCTTTGCACGCGTGGAAAAGGCGGCAATGGACTTTTTGGAAGTTGAGGACATTAATCATGTTGGAGGGCTTATGATCATCAAACAGTTGTTGGTGAACAGACATGCAGTGGACTTTGAACGCTTATGGAAATTACTTCTCGAGTTGAGTAGCTTTAGCACCGATGATCCAATTCGTACGCTCGATATTGCTATTGGGGAGACTTTTGACGAAGCGCTCTGCGGCATTTACCTGAGCAAAATGGTACTCCTGATGCTGTTATCAACCTTATTAGAGAATAACTGTTCAAACGAGGATGTGGTCAGATTTGTTCTCGAATGCATTCACAAGTTATCGTCGATGGATACATTGGTATTGATGGTGGACGTGTCGATTATTTCACAGATTGATGAAGCGATTCGCAAGTACATATCACATAAGAGGGCCGAGATTCGCAAGCTTGTCATTGAAGTTTACGGTCGCTTACTTCGGGCAGCACGGATCAATCAAGGGTCAGAATTCATGATGGCGCTGGAAAGCAACGGGATCACACCTGCGACAAGCAGCGAGAAGTCGAGTCTCGATGCCATGTCTGAGGTGATGCACACGCTAACTGCACCACAACAGCGGATCATCGAGTTTTTCAGTCAAGATCATTGATAGAGGGGGACACTAGACAGTTATATAGAAATGAAGCGAAGGGAGACGAATAAAATGACTTTATTACTGTACATCAAGGACTATACACGTATTCGCCGCTTGAACACTATATTACATATTCTTGGACCGCTCGCCGTTTCCGTTGCCGTTATAGGCCGCCAAGTTGATCGAAGATTCGGGGGACGGGATCGCCGCTTGGACCTCATCCTCCTTTTTTATTTGGGCCCTCAACTTCGCTTCGTACTCTGACGCTCGGTTGCCAGTAGTGCGCGGAGGTTTCGACACTTTCTGATGGTGATTGGGGTTATAGTTATGCAGGAGTTGTCGCCTCTTTCTCATCATCGACGCACTAGCATCCTGTTGTCGCTGAGACGGGATTCCGCCTCGCATAAGGAAGTCCATGTCTTCAGTGTACCCGAACCCTGCACCGCCTGTATCTAGATGGGCCATCTGGTGACCGGCTATGATGGGGGTGATCTGGGGAAGATACTCATTTTCAAGTGCGATTTGAGGGTAAACTGAAGCGATATCTTGTGGGTGGTATACCGGATCGTGTCCGTAGGGGGCGAACAGTGTCGCTAGAGCAGAAAGGGGAAACCCGGAGCCAAATGCCGAAGGCGGAGCAAAGTAGGGTACATCGTCGTATATTTTCGCCAGACGCGGATTAAAGTATTGCAGGGCCGAGTTCAATGGATTGTAGGGGTTTAATGGGCCAGGCCGGACCGGTACCGTTTGCTCAATTAGGTAATCATCATTGCTCACCACGTTCACGGAATTTTGCCCAGCCAGAAACGTCGACGGGTCCAAATTGTCGAGATCCGCGTCAAACGCGTTGTTGAAGGCACCGGGATGATGGTGCAGGTCGAAAGGTATATATTCTCGGCCAGTATAGTCGCGGCCGGCCCAGTCGGGCCCTAGAAGAGCGGCATCGGCAAACTGATGATCTAGATAATCTAGCGGGAACTCGTCGTCTTCGTCATTCCGATGGCCGTTGCGGACATGGCCACGTGATGTAGCAACATCTCTGGTTGGTGCTTGACCGGCCAGCATAAGCGGTTTTGCCACATACGAAGCAAAATGAGGATCATGGGAGAAATTCAGGCTGGGGCCAGGCGTGTCCACACCACTAGTTGATACGTCGTCATTTTTACGAGGCTCGAATTTCAGCTGACTTAAGTGTTCGCTCAACTGTTCATACAAAGTTTTCGTCTTGTCCTCGACGTAATTGAACAGGAGCGCAGGCTCGCGCAGCGCCACCGATGTTGCTGGCTGTTGCGCCTTCTCCTTCTTGATATCTCGCTCGAGGGCATCAGCCATTAATTTGTCGTGGGGCACATTAAACCAAAAAAACACTTTCTGTTTTTTCTGGGTTCGGAGACACGAGTTTTTGTATAAGAATTCTAGGAATTCCAGTTTGGGGTTTTCCAACACCGAGTCGGTGCCCGCCTTCAAATTACGCAAGTCGGAAAAGATCCCCTCCTCGAATTTTTTTCGGTCGGTAACGGTACGTCCAAAGTGCTGGAATTTATAAAGAATGCAGCGCACGATATCGGTACCGGTGACAAAGTATAAGTTGTTCCAGAACACGCAGCTAACGAAGCCCTCGTCATTATTTAGGTAGTAGCGACGGATCACCTGATTCTCCTGCCAGTTTGCAGGAGCCGTGGCTAGAAAGAACTTGAGGTCTTCGATAAGACTAAGCGACTCCTTGACTTCGTCAGAGATCTCGGCCATGTTTTAAGAACGTGGGGAAAAGAGGGTGGGCGCTGCGTCAAGATGAGATCTGCAACAGTTCTTGAGACGGAAGAGGCGCAAATGTGTCGGAAAATATGTGACGCCTGAGAGGGCCGTTTTGGAACTAAAGAGTCTGAAGCCAGGAGGAAACCACGCCGTTTTAACGAAGTGTGAGCGACCGAGCACTAAATAAGTGTGGGCCTCGTTTCAGGATTTCAGATCTGAAACACGGCTGCCGCGGCGCATTCTGGGCCTCCCACATTGTGCGCGGCTCAGGCAACCGACGCAGGGCCTCTATGCCGGCCTCCGCGTGTGTGACCCGGTTTCCGTTTTCGGAGAGTTTGCGCTTGCGCGCGCCACTTACCAGCAAGGATGTACGGGTTCTTGTGGCGCGACCAGTGCCAGACATAGGCAAACCACCCGCGAATCTCCCGTGTGCAGTATAGACCAGATGGCCCCAGGGGATGCCCTCGGGGATAATGCCCGGAGGCGCCCACGCCGTTATCTTGCAGGGCATCATACCGTATATTCTCGCCTATCTATCTGTCTATAATTTTACGGAATTTTTGGCGCAAAGACAAAACACCATAAAATTTCACATTCACTCAATGTTTTGTTACTCTCTCAGAACTATTGTAATTGCTGTTTCACTCTTCCCATGAAAAAAAAGGAGTGCCGTTGCTTATCTCGAACTTAATTTTTTCGCCTTGCATTACGAGCATGCCCGGATGGCGCCATATCGGATGACTTATCAGCGGTCCTCCGATCGCCGTGCGAAATTACCCAGCCACAAATACGATTGGTCCTTTTATGACCACGCTACCGGACATAAAACCTTAAATTTTTTGTGGCGGGTGCGCCCGCGTCAGGATCAGGGTTATCGGAAATTGAGCTCCGAAATTGGGACCGAAATCATTGGTTTTTATCGTTTTTTCGAGCTTTTTTCATGCGATACATACTCAAACGACGGGAATTTTAGAAGAAAAAGAAAGAGAGCTGTTCATTGGCCCACTCTATTTCAAGACAGTATCTGCAGACAGCCATTTAGTGAAAAGGCGCTCGAAATTAGTCGCATGAAAAAATTGAGCGCGCGCGCCTGTACCGGACAGCGTGGGGGGCTTGCTCCGACGAAAATGGAAAGTATAGCCCTCCGTGGCACGGGGAAGTGGGAGTTTTCCCCATGGAGTGTCCCGGGGAATACCACACGTTAATTTGCTTGCAATTTATTGGACCGTGGCGCTGAGGGATGATTACTTAATATTCGTATCGCGACTCCTTTTTTCAGTGAGTGGGGCACGACCCGTTTGGCTTCGCTTTCATTCCTGTTATTTTCATTTTCTCCAATTAGACTACTTACGTCTTTTCGTTTAATTTCTACTACATCGAGTTCAATCTCACCTAATTTTCCATGTTACATCGTCACCCGCATAACGTCATTCGCTTGGCGAAATGCATACAATGCCAGGCATTTCTAATTGCAGGGTCCTATTGTTGGGTTCCGTCCTGGGATGCCCGTGACAACTATACGCGTCGGTATACTCATGACTAGTAATTCTTTTAACTGCACATCTTCCTGAACTTCTACCGAACTATCTTTATTCGTTCAAAATGCAAAACACTTCCATCGGAAAGCGTATCGATTCAGCTGGTCAGAAAAGCTCCGCGGCATTTGTGGCAAGATTTCAGAAATCTGCTCGTACGCGCGACTTCAACCCTAACCAGATTCTCGCCAACGTGTATGGCATTGTTACTGCATGTCGTGGCTAAGTATGGTGGGCAAAGTATAAAACGAGTACAGGAACAATAGATGAAATAATGCAATTGACTATGCAACATAGAATTTCTCAACGTCCCGATTCACTCTACCCCACGTGGACATTCTTCGATCTTGATCAGCAAGCATGTGCACTATTGCTGATTCGATCCTCACATGTAAGATCCCCGCGGTGCTCCACAACCTTGTTTTGTCCTCGCCATTATTCTCGAGTCATTGATTTGATCAGACAATGAAAGACAGCCAAGTCGTTTGTTCGAAGGTGTTTGTCCAGTATTGCCATAATTTATCTGTGATTTAAAACTCGAGCCGGGAATGAAGAATGTCCTCAATCTTAAAGTGCCCAGAACATTTTCACGGCTTGGCGCACGTAGTCGCACCCTTCTTCTTGGCAATTCTCGTGTCTGTACAGTGCTATCTACGGTCTAAAATAAGGCCGCTACTGAGAAAACCGGCCACTTTTACGGTGCCCCGTGCTCGTGATGCGGCAAATACGCTGATAAATCTGCCCATATGTCTGGTATTCATGCATGGTCGCATCAGCGTGCATTACAAGTGTCTTACATGCACAATGGGTCTTCCACCTGGGAAAGTCGAGGCATAAACGTGCTTGCAAAAACAGTCGTGACCAGATTTTTCCAGCAGGATAAATCGAGAAACTCCAAAACGACATCCCCAGCCTCCGCAGCAATCGTGATTCGAAAAGTTCCCTTGGTTGCTAAGGAAAGTTAGAAAATTAAGACTCCAAACGTTTTTGTGTCCTCTTGTCTGATCGATAATTCGTTTTTGAGATCATGCAATCTGTTAGCCGAAAAAACAATGCCTGGGAAAAAAGAGCGGGCGAATTTTTGACGTAGTGTGTATCGACCTCTTATTTTTTTTTTCTTGCAACATTTAGTTCGGCCTGCTTATTTCCAGAGTTTCCTATTTCGAACGTCGGAATCTCAGATTTTGACATGCTCCATTGACCAAGCATGCTTCTGATAAGAAAAAGTGCCCGGCCAGAGATTTTGTCGGTGTCCTTTTTTAACATGATTGCAAAAAATAGACTCTGCTTTCATTGAATCGACATATTTGAATCTCGTTATCCATTTCCTTCCCAATAGAAAATCAAAAAACGGCAGACATCTTGAATTTCACTGCGCCATCCACCATCATGTATGACTCCTCCTGGCAGAAGGCTAGCCGCTCCTCGCATCCGAATTTGTGGAACCCACCCGTTGTTACTCCCATGGCTCCCCGAGCCATGTCAGAAGTCGAAACCGACACTGCCCGAAATAGCCACACACAACCAGAAGATCTTGAAAGTCAACAACCTCGCCTTCCGTCCGTTGATGAAATCCTTTTCAAGATTCGGAACCAAGAAACGCACCGCCCACCCCAGCAGTCAAATCCACAAACACAAGAGGTGCGTCTTCTACCTCCCTCATACCAGGCCCCAGCCATGAGCCAAGAGCAACAAAGTATTGTCTTTTGGCAGCAGCCCCCGTTCGACCCACGGTTGGGTCCGCCAATGGGTCCACCGGGACCGATCGGACCAACTGGACCTGTCGGGGTACAAATGGCGGCCCCATTAGGTCCACAGGTCGGAGCTCCACTTGGACCACAAATCGGGCTTCCAATAGGCCCTCCCATGGGTCCTCCCATTGGCCCACAGATGGAAACTTTGATAAGACCACAAATGGGGTCACAAATAACCCCTCAAATTGCACTTCCTCCCCCAAGAGAACACATCCGAATCGATACGCTAGCACCGAGATTTCCAACTCTGACACGCACATTAGCCGCAAATGCCAGTCCTGAGCAGATAATAATAGAGAAAAATGTTTTGGGGCCACCTGCGAAGAAAAGAGGCCGTAAGAAGAAGTCAGACACGGTATGCTCCCATTGCCAGCTGACACAGACACCGGAATGGCGCCGTGGACCCGATGGATCACGGACATTGTGTAACGCATGCGGTTTATTTTACCTGAAACTCACGAAAAAGTTTGGCTTCGACGATGCCAATATGATCTTCGCGTACAAAAAGCGGCACCAAGAGGTTCAGGACCGTATCGTTCCCACCATCCAGCAAAAGAACCGCTACATGAATGAGACTGTGGCAAGTGATAAATAGATGATATAATTAATTTTGGATGGGGACCATTTCTTAGCACCTTGTGAGTTGATGCGTCGATAACAAGGACGGGCCCACGCTTGATGGAGTATGAAGTCACAATTGAACAAACTTGATAACATTGGCTTCAAAATCTCAAATAAGTAGCCTGTGTGCTTTGTAAATTCACTCCGAGTCGTTTTCGCCAATCCTGGGATGATGAACAAAGCGTGGGAGCCGATGCACTTTCCTCCTCATAGAAGTTCTCGGCAACTGGAGATTTTAAGACGCAGGGCCTTTTTATGAGGGCTTGATCCGTCGGCAGCGTACTTCCTTGATTTAATTTTCTTTTTATTTGGCGGAACTTCAGGGGGTAATCTTGAAGTATGGCGAGCCACGCGAATGGCAAAGAAACCAGGGCAATACTGATAGTGTTAGGCAGCTTAGTCACCATACTGTTACCGAATTTTACCGAGATCAAGGAGGTGATTTCAATGATCCCAGTGTTCTTTCTCAACCCTGAATCTTCGTCTCTCCATGACCGAGGTGCGGATGCCGATTTGAGCATTTGCACACTTTGCCGCCGCTATTTGCGAGGCAACGAGCGATAGGTAAGCGCTTTGAAGTTGGAGCGAGTCAGCGTCAGATGAGTCTTGAAAATTCAGAACCAATTGCGCCAAGTGAACGAGCTTTCGTTCCATCGCGGCACTTAATTTCCCAGCATTTTCCTCCGCCAAGATTGTCTTGACGTGCTCCTGTAATTGCACAAAAGAAGGGCCCATATTTGCATCTGTATCATTAACTAAGTCCAATTCTTTCTGTGAATAGTTTGCGTGGTGTTGCACGGTGCTCACTGCCGTGACCTCGGATTCCCCAGGGCTTAGTTTTAGGCAGACTTCGGTCATGGAATCCACGAGAAAACACTTATAGAAGTCTTTTTCTGCACAAGGTGCCACATAAATTAGCAGTCTGGGGTCCTCTGTGTGTGGCAATTGGCTTAGGATTGTGGAAGGGGCTACTGAGCTGTTTTCCTCGGTGCTGTAAACGCCAACAAACACAGCATTGGGCGAAACTGTTTTCAAAAGTGCCAATCTCTTCTCAAAATGTGAAACATCGATACCATCAGCCAGATACTTGAGTTCGAACGCGTCTGAGATCAACATTGAATCCGGGCGGCGGTAACCGACCAAAGCACCGAGTGTACCAGAGGGTTTGCGGGCGGTGTGGTCTGAAATCGCCAAGAGTGGTAATGCCTTGATTTTGATTTCCATGTTTTCTTGTGTGTTTTTTTCTTGATCGCTTTGGATATCAATTGGATCTTTAACGGTGGTAACGTGATAGGGGCTAAAGTGGGTGGTGCGGGACCAACACGCGGATCCGTGCTCCTAGCCGCTCAATGGGTATTACCGTGTACACGTGATAAGAATGATGAAAATTAGGTTTTTTAATTTTCAACTTATGCTTGTAAGTGGGAGGTTGAAGCAAGTTTATGGAGCCTGATCTACGACTTTGTTTTGTTTAGTAGGTGTCAAGACAAAGGGAAATTTAGGGCGATGTAAAATTTGGCTGCTGAAATTTGGCTGCTGAATTTGGGCGGGGCAAGCGAGAGTGCATGAGGGTGACAATACGAAAATTTCACAGAGTTTCGGCCGATGCAGGCACTATAACAATAAGGAGGATTGAAACTGAAATTTGGTTTGGTTGTGAGAAAGAATAGGCGGAAATGTTATGGGGACCGCAGAATGGGCCTGGCACCAGTGAAATGGATAATGGTAGAAACTACTCGCTGCCTTCTACGAAATAATTATTTCCTAGTTTAGGGTATAAAAAATGGGTATATCTAATTAAAGAGATTTCATTTTTCGCAAGAAGCTTTAAGACTTTCAAGAGGGATGCATTATATGAGCAGGGTTTAGAGATGATAGAATGCACTCACATGTAGCGTCTGTAAGACAATTTTCAAAATGAATAGTTTGCCAAGAAATGTTCGTACGCTTAAGAATTATTCAGGTTCCTTAAAGGCTACGGAATTGGTTAAAGTTAAGAACTTCTTTCAAAATTCTTTTCGATTGGTCACCAGGTGTGGCTGCAAACTCTACAGGTTCCAAGATGCGCTGACAACCTTGCGATTTATCGCGCAGATTTAAAAGTCCAAATTTTCTAGTACAGGTGCCTTTCTTCGTTCAGATCTTCTCGAACACAATCTTTCAAAATTCTTTCCCGGAATTCTTGAACTGATTTGTGAATGACAGGTGAGCAATTCCATCAAATCTTTGGATGAATTTACTCATTAAAACTTCAAAGATGCTATGCACTAAATTGCCTCATAGCAAAGTTTCGAAGGAAGTTCAATTACTTTCACCATAAATGGGGGTTCAGAAAGAGCAAGAAATCGTGTAATGAGGCTTTTCGTGGCCACTTGAGTTTGTCGCCCTCAATGATGTACGTGACAGAGATTCAGCTAGTTAGCCCCAAAACTGATACTTGAGAATAACTTTTCGTTAAACTTGAATAAAAATTCACATTTATATCAAAGCTCTATTGGCTTTCGGAGCTATGTTTTTAGGTACCCTTTAAAGTTGCCCAGAGTATACACAACTTGCGGACAAAAAAGATGAGTTCGTTATTCATAAAAATTAAATTATAGCAGAATGAAGCGAGCATTAACGGTATCATCTACTTCAAAATAATATACCTGCTGGTTTAATTATCGTATATTCCACAAGCCTCAAGCGGCAATCTCAAGGTTGCAACTCCGAAGCCGAGCCGAAGTCTGCGCCTGGTATCGAAATTGCACAATTTCCTTATTGAGAGCGAACCATATGTCTGAATGAAAAAGCATAGAGTGGCGGAATTTGATTAACACAATCATTCTGAGACCTATAATTTCTCCGTCGAAGTCAACGATTTTACGCAGGACATGGGCTCATACCCTTGATTGTTCGTCTTGTGACCGAATCGGCGCCACAGTCTTGTGTGGAGTAAGAAAAAAGGGGAGAGATGCGAAGCGGCATGAATGTAGTTTTACTACACCTTGCTGAAGACAAAATACCGCTTTTCGAGACTAGCACATTTTTAAGTCATGTTAAAAATACGAGAATATATTTAGTTTCAAAACTCGAATTTTTTTCTTCACTGATACATTTGTCCCACTTTCATGTCAAAATTCTATGCTCTCAGTGAGATACCTGTGCTGCACATAGTCCATAATACGGCGCGCGCGAGAAGGAGGTAAAAAAGCCCTTCCCCCCATCTCATCTCAGATAGTGAAATCGCCATTTAATTTCTTATACCCCCCATAGGCCGATAATATATTGCCTTGCGCATAATGATAATGTCCGTGCATGACCCACTCAGTAGAAAGCGTGATCTTGGCCTGGAACCGCTAAAAAAGAACAAGCGCAGAAAGGACAATGAAACCTCTGGGTTTTCAGAGGAGGTCTACTCCATCTTCGTGAAGCTGGCCATGGACTCGCTAGAAAAGGTATGTTTAATTTTATGACATCGGTCTAGTTTTTTGTTTGAGATTTTGGCCCCTTTTTATCAAATCCAGGATATAGACTAACTCGCAGAACGATTCTCTAAAAGTGAACCTGCTAACCGCCAAGATCAACTTGCCGTTGGCGCATTCCGAGGCGATCTCGCTACAGAATTTCGTAATCACTCTAAGAAGTCTTACTGTAAATGTGGCAAAGCTCGACAATTCAGCATCGGCCGCCTTGATCAACGCCATCATTAACTATCCGTGGCTAAATCTCAAAAAGGCGGTGAAAAAGTCCGCGGATTTTGAAACGTTTTTAGACGCTTATGCACAATTCATAAATGTGTTAGTATCTTCATACCCTAAATACTTAGACGATATCATCACCAAGTTGGTGGGCGAGTTCCCCGTGTTGCATAACGATAAGTATCCTCACCACCGCATTCTCCAACGCTTCGTCACTTTCATTCCCACGTGTATCTCCGCGATCCCCGGTAAGTTGGCAGACCTGTTCCCGCACCATCTTTCATCTTCCGCCACAGAAATCGTTCAGCACGTGCGCCACTGCATGAAGCTCATGACCTATTGTCCCGACTTGCAGTTCCCAGTGTGGCAGATGATCGTGGAGTGTTGCATTAAATTAGACGTGGAGTTGCAAAACGAACTCGATGATTTGGATGATGATCTCATCGAGGAACTCATCCGGGAAGACGAAGAAGAAATCGACGATTTGAGCGACGCCGACGACGACAATGAAGTGGAGGAGAACTTGGAGGAGGGCGATGATGTCTATCAAACGACATCGACAAAGGACATCAAGATGCTCGTGTCTAAGCTAGACTCCAGTTTAGAGCTCCTCCTCCAATCGACACAACATAATTTCACCGCTCAAGAGTTAGATAACGGGGACGGCATACGCCTTTATAATACTCTTACTTCGCTCTTCAAAACGCACGTGTTGCCTACACACTTCACGAAACTGGTGCAATTTCTCATGTTCCATGTGCTGCAGTATCTGCCTGAATTGGCCGATGCCTATTTAGTGTTACTTATTGACGTTGCATTCAACCCCTTGGAGATCGTTGAGAAACGATTGAAGGCGCTTCAATACCTTGCCTCCTACATCTCTCGTGCAAAGAACCTTACTTCACACCAGGTAGTTTTCATTGTTTCCTATTTGATTGGCTGGATTAATAAGTATATTTCTGAGCGTGAGCACGAGGTATCAGACACGGAAAGTAGCGACCGGGCCTCGGGGGGTATGGAGCGGTTCAAATTATTTTACGCTGCATTCCAGGCTCTTCTTTACATTTTCTGCTTCCGCCACGCGCAGTTGGCTAAGGACGACGCGGACAGTGGGGAAGGTGACGGTGAGTGGGAGTGCGACATCGATAAGTTCTTCCAGCGCGTCATCATCGCCAAGTTCAACCCGTTGAAATTTTGTGACGAGACAGTTGTGTCGATCTTCGCGAAAATCGCCACGAAGTTGAACGTATGTTATTGTTACTCGATCATCGAGCACAACAAGCGCGAGCGCATGACGCAAAGCAATTCGGGGCTTCCATCAGCCATCGGCAATTTCCGCCATAAACAGGAGTTCTTGGATTTAGAGGCTTACTTTCCTTTTGATCCGATGGTTCTCCCTAACTGCAAAAAGTTTATCAGTGCCAACTACGTGGAATGGCGCGACGTGAACCCTGCCGACGAGGACGATGATGAGGATGACACCGGAAGCCACGGTGATGAACAGGATGACGACGATGAGGATGACGAGTCAGACATGGACGACGAGGATGCCACGAGGCATGCAGAAGACAGTGATGAAGAAATCACCAGCGACGAGGAGGACGATTGAGTTATGTTTTTGAGCTTGTTAAAGCACAAAATATGAGTCAGCACTTTAACCTTTAATTCGTGGTGACGGTTTGGGATCGGTCTTTATATGCATGGGAAATAAAATTGTCATTTTTTTGCACAAGCTTTATTTTTGGTACCCCTCGTAGAATTGTCTTGAATCTCTGCCGATAATTTCAGCTTTTGCTTGTTCGACCATGCAAATCAGATCGCCGTAACTCGGCTCGATCGATTGAATTTTCGCCGCACGATTTCCGTTCATTGTTCACGCTCAAAAAAAGTTCAGATCCCTCAAGGTAGATCGTTCTTGAAGGGGCTCTGTCGTAGGAAATCGACCGCTCGCATGATTACGCACAACCTTTTCAATCGCATATTCTAATCCCGAAAAGGCCTCAGGAAGGCTTCGGGATCGAATTTTTGGGCGCCGCATTGCCCTTTACCATACCCACGGTAAATTTGCATCTTTTTTCAATTCTTTCAATTCTTTCAGCTCTTATCCCGTGTTTCTTTCTTTTTCGTGATGAATTTGATCCCCTCAATTCTTTAATTCTTCATATGATTTTCTTTCAGTTTTCTCATTTCACTTGTACAAACTCTCGTAATTAAAATCGCTTCCTTCTAATAAGGATTTTTTATTCAGGTATATTCGAATATATTCACCGGTTCCTCGTATCAACACTGTGATTGATCCATCAATTGCTCGTCATCGTATGTACTAGAAGTTTCGAAATAGGTTGTGTTGTACGTTAATCGAGGAGGGCACTAATGATCAAGATTGCTCTTAGCGTGATTGGTATCTAGATGATTTGAGTTGGCATCGAGCTATGGGCACTGCCAAAAACAGCTCAATATCAGAGCGCCAAGGAGATTGATTGATCCTGTTTTCTTCATCAATTTAGACGGTGCATCGAGTTAAGAATTATTTGGCTGATATATCGGATGTCGTAAGGATACACCTGCCTTCAGCAAAGACTCTACAATAGAGCACTTTATTCCAAATTTTTTTCATCAAGTAGGAGGAACAAAGTGAATGGACTCGGCTTTATTCTTAGAAAGTTCCCTATTGATATCCTCGCAGCCAGGTCGAATCCAGCCACCTCCAGTCTGCCAATTCTGGCGATCCATCTTGATCTTGATTGCATCAAGCCAAAGAGGGCAGTAAGATTACGAAACGTCTCGAGTGCTTTATGCATCAGATTCAAAGAAGCCTCTGGTAGATATTTCAATTATCACTAAAAAGTAGTTTACATTTATAACTTTTAATCATGCCTGGCTATGTAATTATAGCCGGCTCCAAAGACAATCCCGAGTGTCCAGCCATAAGCTATCTCACGATGATCCTCAGTAAAACTAGCCCTTTTTTTTTTGGTAGATGCATTAGCCCAGTTTGATTTCTTTTTTTTTAGTTGATGTAGCAGAGCAGAGGTGCCTGCGGCAGAATCATACCTTTCTTCAGCTATATACTTTAAGGTGAATTATGCTTACTATGCTTTTGAAAAGCTGGAAAGCCCCAGTAATCACGGCGAAGCGCCTCACGTGTTGAATGTGAGGCCCGAGAGAAAGTTTTCGTCTTTAAAAATAGCCTATCATATTTCAGTAAGCAACATTCAATCGGAAAGAGAAAACAGAACGGCAATACTTCTATAGAAACGCACCGAGTCAAAAGGCCTGAACTTCTGCGAGACCTCGGCCCTTCTCCATGTATCCCCGCTCTCATTTGACACTTTCTGAGCTCAAGTCATCTTACTATGGAGAAAATTTTGTAAAAACGTGACCGCTGCGCCACCGGCGACAGAATAATGTGGTATAAGTAACTTACCAAAATCTTCATGTTTGTGCTTGCTTAATTCTGGAGACATCGGTTGCGTAGTGTAGTGGTTATCACTTTCGGTTCTGATCCGAACAACCCCGGTTCGAATCCGGGCGCGACCTACTTTTTTTTCCCCTCTTTTATAGCAATGTGCCTTGGAAAGCCTATTTTTTGTATGCACAAAGAACAATTTGACACCTATAAATAGCGAAGATAAACAATAGACAAATTTTCACATAAATGTTAATGAAACTAGGGTGTGAATTAGGGTATATCAGCCTGGGCTCACAAGATGCGGGTAACGCTTTTTTGTATGCAGTGCCTCTGCGCGAGCGCAAATATATAAGTCGAAAAAATCTTCGTACTTCCTCATCTCCGAACAACATTAGTGAACTCCAGCGAATTACTTTTTCACATAAGCTTTGAGCTGTCAGCTAATCGATACTTTGATCTGAATATGATGAATCTAAGTATACTTCTTTCCCAGTCTGATTCGACTATGACGACAGGGTTGAAAACCGCCCTCATTGCATTTCCGTTGTCTTTGCAGGCAGCCGTAATGTGGGCTTATACTTGCCAGTATTTAGCAGTTCTGATTCACTTTTCAAAGTATCACAAGTTGACACCTTTTAGCGTATGTGGGAGAGCATGACTCGTGGGAGTTTTCTTGCTCTTGGTTCGCTCATTTGTTTTCAATGATGAAATATCCCATAACATTCGCAGTTTCCTCGGTAGTATGCAACAGAACCCAATCTAGCATACCAGTGACCGCTTAATGACCTTCCATGGATGTCTGATGAAAACAAATGAGTGAGAAAAATCTTTCGATTTTTTTCAAGGCCGGGAGCACGTAACCAAACTACTCTCTCTTTTTCTGTAAGATTTGAAACGAATCTCAATCGTATTATCTATTGCCTGATTGATGTGTCCCATGACACTTGATTTCTCACGTCATCGAACATGAATAAGAGATTATCAACGTCTGCTTATCCTTTTTCGAGATTAAGGCGAACCTCTGTAACAATCGGATCGATTACTCAGAGATGAGGTTTCATGGCTGGAAGAGCCACCCTTTTTGTTTGGTGGTCCGGTGCGCCCATGACGGTCCTTGAAAATCCATAGGAAGCATTGACTCTCATGCCAAGTCGTACTGATAGCCGCAGCAGGTCTCCAGGGTTAACAGCCTCTAGTTGATAGAATAATGTAGATAAGACAAGTCGGCAATTTAGATCCGTAACTTTGGGATAAGGATTGCCTCTAAAGGTTGAGGGAATCAAACAAAGTGGTTAAGTTTTAGGGCTAAAGATTTGGGCTTCTTTTAGACATACTACAAGTGGTAACCGTTCCATCATAAAAAGTTCTCAAGTTTTTTCTCTCTTCAATTGCTATACAATATTAAACTTACATTTTTCCCTTCACGTCTGGCTTTGTCAATGGCCATTGATATGAACCCTCTACATCATAGGCATAGCCATGCTTGGACATGAAGCTCTTCAACTCTTTTGGACCGTTAGACCCGTAAGGGTAAATGTGAAGTTCTGGTGCATCCTCCGATTCAATCAACTGCAACAATGGAGTAAACAATTGCCAAGACACGTCCAATTCATCATCTCTGACGAAGTTGGCATGATTGCCCAAGAAACAATCCCTGATCAAAGCCTCATAGGCAGCTGGGACCCAGAAATCCTTGGAGAATCTGGACGAGTAAGTCAAGTCCAATTCCGTTACGGAAGTTTCGTTAGAGATACCAGGGATCTTCGAGTTGATCTTCATGTAAACGGCCTCGTCGGGCTGAATTCTGATCACCAACTCGTTTCTAGCAATATCGGTAAAAATGCCCTTAGCAACATCCCTGAACTGAATTCTAACCTCCACCTTTGACTCGTTAAGAGCCTTACCTGCTCTCAAGACAAATGGAACGCCATCCCATCTCTCGTTGTGAATCGAGAGTCCCAAAGCGGCGTAGGTGACACATTTGGACTCCCCTTTTACGGTCTCGTCGTCCAAGTAGCCGGGCTTCTCTCCATCTTCGGACTTACCGTATTGTCCAATCAAAATGTTTTCCTTCTTGACGTCCTCGAAAGCTTTGAGAACCTTCACCTTTTCGTCTCTTACCGCTTCTGGGTCAAACGATACTGGTCTCTCCATTGTGAGGAGCGTCAAGACCTGCAACAAGTGGTTCTGCATGACATCTCTCACAATACCAATATCATCGAAATAGCCACCTCTACCCTCAGTACCAAAAGCCTCCTTGAATGAGATTTGTACAGAGGAAATATGCTTGCTGTTCCAGATTCCAGAGAACATGGCATTGCCGAAACGCAAAAACAACAAGTTTTTCACCATTTCCTTGCCCAAATAATGATCGATTCTGTAAAGTTCATCCTCGGTGAACAATGGAGCCAAGTCATTCTGCAATTGTCTGGCGGATTCCAAGTCGTGACCGAATGGTTTTTCAACAATAAGTCTAAGTCTGCCGTTTTCTCCTGGATAAACGTGCTTTTTGATGTGAGAGCCGACGCTCGTGAAAACAGAAGGAGGCAAGGCCAAGTAAATCAATCTCTCGGATTTTTCAACTTTATTCTTCTGGTCATACTCTTGAATTGCTTTTTCGAGCTTTTCGTAACCCTCTGGCTGATCGTATGGGCCAGCAATGTACGAGATCAATTGCAAGAATCCGTCAACCGTGGACGACGATTTCTCATCATCCAATTTCAAGTTTTGCTTGATTCTGTCTCTCAAGTCCTCAATTGCCAAATCTGATCTGGCATAGCCAATTATGTTGACGGTCTCTGGCAAGTGACCCTCTCTGTAAAGGCCAAAAAGAGCAGGAAACGTCTTTTTCTTAGCCAAGTCACCAGAGGCACCAAAGACAACAATTGAGACGTACTCGCCAAAAGAATTGGAAGACATATTAATTGAAATTCTTTTCTATGTATAAAAATTAAGTTTCAAGCGTGAAGCTGAAAACGAGCGGACTAGCAAGCAATTGAAGAATTCAGGCAGGCGGACGGTGTTGGGTTTCCGGGGCGCGTTATATAGCGGCGGCGGCAGTTTCACCGGAAGTCGCTCCGACCCGATAAGGTGCTGACATTGTGCGCACTGTAATGCGCAATTGATTTGTCAGAGGGCCGGCGAGACTGGACTTGCCGTTCTACAAAGACATTAATTTGATAAATTGATAATTTTTAGAATTGAAGAAATTTTTTCTTTCTTTTGTTTTGTGCATGAATAGCTAATTTCATAGAAATGTGCTTATTTATTATTTAGGATACTTTTGCAACACTTCTATTACGATGTCACACCTGAGACAGAGACAGAGGTGACCAATATTCAGTCAAGATTTTTCAGATCCATTCTAACTAACCGCTCTTTTATGAATTCTACTTTTTCAGTTTCTTGAGCTCATTTTACTCATCAAACTGTATATTTCGTCTCAAGAAGTCGCCGCTGTTATTCTTGCGGAGAGGCTTCCTTACTGTTCTTATGACCGGCCCATCAGCAACCATTGCTGTCGCACACTTCACATTTTCGAGATCTAGAACTCAAGCCCTGCAAACCTCAGCTACGAAAAAGGAACAGAATATAAATAAATACAATCAAAGACTCTTTACTCAATAAATATAACCTCTCAATTTTGTTATACTTACTTCAACTTCTAATTATAAATGTGATCATATAGCGAACGGTGCCTCATCGTGCATTGGCGGACAGGACCGTAAAGTCCCGAAGCCTGCATGAAGGTATGCAAGTTGCTCACGTGTTTTTAGCGAATTTATTGATGTCTACAGCTGCAATTTGAAAACAAGATGCTTTGCAGAAAGGCGCTTTTACGTAAGTACATTGTTAATCATGGCATACATGAGGATCGAAAATATGAAAAATTCTATTTGACTTGGATCTGATCTCCGAATCTTCGATTGCTGTTCTTGAGCTCTATCTAAATGCGGGAATAACCATGGTCAAAGGAAAATATGTTTTACAAATTGGATTCCAACCAAAATTAAAAAACCTCTTCTTGGAAAAAGTAAGGAAACTACACAATTCCAATTTCTTCGATGCTTCAAGTCCTTCAGTCTATATTTCGCATAATTCTCTATCTCTTACAGAAAAAATTCTGGTTGACTAGTTGGCCCCAGGCTGTATAGTATCTCCCCAACTACGGTCTCTCATCTTCATCCTTCGTCACTGTCTTTGTTTGTGTACTGCCTGTACCACTTTGGACTTCATTACTGGTATCACTAGATCCTTTGGTGACATCTTCACCAGTTTTATCTATCTCGTCCTCATCTCCTACTTGAAATGCATCATCATCATAGTCCGGCAACGACTCGGCATTGAAGTCATCGAAGAGACGTTCACGCTCGAGATCTTGTGCAGATGGCTCGTGTAGTTCATATGACTCTCTCTCTTCATCGCTGTCGCTATAATCCTCGCCTGGAATGATATCAAACTCGAAGTCGCCTCTCCGCCTTCTGGAACTAGTTTGGCTTCTATGCCATTTCATCAAAGCTAGAACAAAGACAAATCCGAGAACGGCTAACAACATAGAGTATTGGCCCATGTGCTCCGTTGTATACTGTTTATGCGTGCCGTTGTTTTCGTTCGCTTCGTCGGGGTCATCACCTAGATTTTCAGGCGAGGGAAGAGTCCCGTTGGAGGCTACTGAGCCTACAGACGAGATCAAATCTGGTACGCCTGTGGTCGAAGAGCTTGATGGGGGTTCAGTTGAAGTCATTTGCGCTCCAGAGGATGCAGCTGCCGCAGTTGTTGATAATGCGTCACCAGCATCGATCCGGTCTCTTCGGACCTGCGCGTAGTCCTTATCCAAATCATACACCTCCGCCTTTTCAGCTGAGATAGACTCACCGAAAAAGTTAAGTTGCCAATCTTTCAAAGTAACCTCATTGCCCTGTGCTGTTCTGACCTCTAGTGTCCAGTTGCCTACGCCGTCTTCGCCCCAATGGGCAACTGACATGAATGTCCAGTTGTCAAGACCACTGTTCGCCGAGTCAAAGTCGCGTTGCTTTGCAAGCTGGCTGACCATCCCGAAAGGAGAGATCAATTTGACGTCCAACTTTCCTCTGATCTGAGAAGCGATATTCACCTTTACGGTGACGTGCTCAATTCTCTCTAAGTTCATCACCTGCATGTATCGTCTAGGAATGTCTATAGTGCTAGAGATCACATCGGAATTTTCCGTAGGATTTGCCTCAATCTTCTTGTTAACGATTAGCAAGTCAGAGGAGTGCCAGGCCTGAGGCTTGACATTTGTCCAGTTTTTTGCCTGCTTGATAAGAATCTCAGCATCGATCTTGCCAAATCCGTACTTGTTTGAATATTTTCTGCCAAGAGCAGTGACCAGGTAGTCGCCATCTTCTTCGTTGATTGGAACCGCAGCCATGGCCGTTACATATTGCGTGTCTCTCCAGGTAAGGTTCGAGTTTGCTTGCAATACCAAGGCATAGATTCCAGCAGCCAAAGGAGCAGCTGCAGACGTGCCTCCATGCAGAGCAGAGCACTTGTTATGTATGTCCGTTGTGTGTATATGTTCTCCAGAGCCCGAACTATACGTCACCACCATCACAGCCGAGCAAGTCTCAGCGTAAGTTGGATGGAGACCCTTGTAATCGATGGCACCCACAGTGATGGAGTAAATCGAGTTGGTGTATCCGTCAAAGTTACACTGATCTCCCACACGACCACCATTTCCACTTGCGAAAACGTAAATGGCACCTTTGCCAGCACGACCATCTTGCACACCCTTGATTATCGCTTTCTTTACGAGGCTATCTGGCGCGGCTACAGTCCTACCATTGTCGGTTGGGCCCCAAGAGCATGAATATATATCGTTGTGTTCCAAGCCATACACCATGGCCGCAGCCTCCTCCTCGGACGTGATAGCGGCTGACAAAATTCTGATACCAGACACTTTTCCTTCGCAAGCCACGCCAATACCACACACGTCATTTTTCACTGCGGCGACTTCACCTGCACACCGTGTACCGTGATAATCGTCGAAAAGGCGAGGTTTCGGAAGGTTTTCGTTGTTGTTGAAATCCCACAGTCCTTCCTTGCTGAAATTCTCCAGAAGATCCGGCGACTCATAGTCCAAGCCATCGTCAATAATCGCTACAGTTACGCCTTTTCCACGTATGCCATCATACCATACATTCTTGACATTGACATCATTTCCTGGATATTGAGTGTTGATTAAGTGCCACTGCTCCAAAAAAATCGGGTCCTCGATGCCGAGATGATCACTTACTTCTTTGGCTGGAGCTTGAGATGAGTCGACTATATCAAGTCGTTTTTGGATGTACTCAGTAGGCTGATCTATAAATACCGGTAATCTTCTCTCGAGCTTTTTGGGCTGAAGCATGTGGATCAGCTTTAGCTGGGGAAATGTCGTGATCTCGTCATACGCAGATTCATGGCCTTCTGAGCGTTTGATGAGATCGTAACTATTAGAATTATAATTTCCTATAAATCCCATGTGCTCATGATGTTTCAGGACCGAAAATACAAAGTGGTCTTGCAAGCCGCGAGCAACGTGCTCATATCGATATGTGTTATTGAACTGAGAAATGAAATTCTTGAGGGGTAAGAGAGATTTCAGCGTGTCTAGCTCAACAACAAAGTATTGCCGATTGGAATAATCCTTTTCGGGTATTTTGAGTCCCAGAACACATGCCGCCGCGAGAGAAAGGATAACCAACAACTTCATTTGATCTGCCCTTTATGCCCCCACCGATAAACGAAATTGGTCTAGCAAATTTGTAATGAACACGTTGATTGTGTTTATATATATCGAATGAGTTTTCAAAGAATATTTGGACTGATGGAGAAGAAAAACTGGGGCGAAGTGGAATGCAGATAGTTCCAGGTGATACAGGCGGCCGACCGCGTGGCTCAGGCGAGACTAGGTAGAGCCAAAATCAGGCCCATAATTCAGCACTGATGAGAAGCTTTTGGGGCGACAATTGTGATTTGAAATACGCTTAGACATCCATGTATTTGAGTTTTACGAGAATTTTGACCTTTATCATAATTTCATGCATTTGGCTAATTGGAGCAGCAGCGCAGGGCATGTGTTGGAGCCTCCCACATTACTAGCCAGGCGCGGTGCCACCAGCGGGAAACTTAGACAATACCACCACAGTTGATTTGATTTAGGAGGAACCAAAAATTGCTTGCTTTTTTGATGCCAAAAAAATGCGCCAAACGTGACTTTTTGAAAGGAACTCTTAATGGAAAAGTTATTCGTTATTTATCATTTGGAAATTTCTCAGACATATTATATGGGCTAATTTGGCTGCGACTTTCCAGCCAAATACGCTTGGAAACTCTTTGTTGCGTGATATCAATATAATCTGAAGGCTCATTTCCTTATGTATGGGACATGGTTAAACCTCACAAAACGGTATTCACGTTCATCAGATTCCCGTCTAAGGCTGAGATCTGCTAGGCCGGTCCAGAATCAGACCATCTTTTTAACATATTGCTTTTTTATTCGAGTTCCTCAAGTGAATTCTCTCACGCTGATGATGAGGTTCCCTTATTTAAAGAGCTTTTTACGTTTTAAATCGATGCTCATACGTAATTTAAGAAGCGTTCGAGTTGAGCTGGACTATTCGTTTCGCTACATTTTCGACTGGCTCCTGGACGAATCTTCTCGAAAGGTCATTAGGCTCTTCTCGTTTTCTTTTTTCTGACAAACCATATCGGTGTAATTCGATGTAAAACCCT
Organism: Metschnikowia chrysomelidarum; assembly: GCA_030582795.1. Taxonomy (NCBI): domain Eukaryota; kingdom Fungi; phylum Ascomycota; class Pichiomycetes; order Serinales; family Metschnikowiaceae; genus Metschnikowia; species Metschnikowia chrysomelidarum. The sequence goes on along the minus strand of JAJMGZ010000245.1, from coordinate 83,105 downwards.
TAATGGGACCAGTGTTGGGAGAATTCTCGTACTTTCTGTACGCCGTACTTCTGGAACCGTACGTACGTGTACAATGAGATCTTCAATCGTACGTACGCAAAAAATCCGTACGTACGCGCGTACCTCGCCACACTGAAAAGGACAGGGGCGCGTCTCGTCGGTCGGCAACTACTGGCTTCGCCTCGGGCCGACTCGGGAAGAGTTACTACGAGTCACATGAAAATCAATACAATCCCACTTTCCATTCATTCATTTATTTACGTGCACAATATTAATACAGGTCCAATTCACTCGTTTTCATTATAGCAAGGTCATTTGGGAGTACACATGAAATGAATTATATGAAACATCTCGTCGGGCTTGCAGCCTTCATTCTGTCGAGTTTGGCCGACATGGACATGGATCAGGACACCAAACATGAATTCCACCCGATCAATGCACAATCCAAAACGTTTCACTGGATACTTACACTTCTGCTTCTTTTTATGTTGCCTTGTATCTCGTCCGCATTGGCATTTGCAGAGAAGTTGCATTTTGCATCCCTTCTCCATATCGTGGCATTCTGTTACTCTCTCATAGAATCGCTTTTTCTTGATTTCCCAGACAATGTCGACAATCACGAAAATCGAACTTCTAAGGGTACCAGTTGGTTTTTGACAATTATCTTGGGAGCTACCGTGTTCATCGGTACGCTTTCTAATGGGACAAATATTTTCATGAACAAAGTCAATGGTAAGCAAACCGACAAAAGTTCTACGGTTTCACGCTTTTTACATCGCACTTACAAAACCTTTGCTTTCTTGACAGCTCTTGTTGGCTGGGTAAGGGTATGCATGGCACCTGTTGCACTCTTTGGCTTTTGTTATGGCAAAGCGACAGGCCAATGTATTGCTCATGGAATAATGGGATCATCTTTTATTCTCTATGGGTTTGTTCTCTCATGGGTTCTTGTGATTCCCTGGATTAGAAATAAACGCATCAGTGGTAATCAGGTATCTGGTAAAAGCCAAGAGTTCTGGGATTCGTCACTCATGTGCTTGTGGGGAATTGTGAACACTTTTACCGAGCATAGGTGGGGTCGTGAGCCATGGTCACACGGAGATTACCAGCATACTTCCATGGGAATTATCTGGTGGTGTGGCGGTCTCTTGGGAATGTGGCTCTCGCGCAAAAACGGGACACGAAATGTGGTTCCTGCTTTGCTTTTGATATATACCGGGTATGCCATGTCGCAACATTCGCAACATTTAGTTCTCTCCACTAAAGTTCATGCGATGTTTGGACTCACGTTAATGGTGGGTGGCTTGAGTAGGATTATCGAGATATGCTTTCTTTTGCATGATGCTCCCTCGAGCAAACTCGGTAGGATACTCTCATTTCAACATTTTCCACCTTTATGCTTGGTCATGTCCGGTGTTTTGTTTATGGCTGCAAATGAGGAGCAACTCGTCTTGGTACATGATTTAGGTGCCGACCACTCCTCTTATATTCTAGTGGTCTGCGGTGCAGGATTTATGATATATCTTTGGCTTCTTCTTTTATTATCATTTTTCTTGTACTTGGTCGGATACGACGAGAACGGAGAATTACTTATGGAGGGATATGCAAGCCTCGATGGGGTAGATGACGTAGATTTTGAGTTGGATGACATGGCAGATGGTTTGGCATTGCAGCAAGATGGTAATCATAGAAATTGAGATGCAGTTAATTTTGTTACGGATGATCTTTGCAAACCTCAAGTCCATTTACCTTATAGATGAGAATTAATAAAACACAACATAGTGCTAGTAAAAAATTGAAAAATTGCTTAACAATTCAATCATACGTGGATTTCATTTGATAAGTTATGCTTAACATCAAGTGAAGAACCAAACGAATGGTTTTTTCCACCAACCTGCAGCTGCTAGTTTTTGCTTCTTCTCTTCGCGATCTAATTGTAGAATTTCTGAATCAACGATGGTCCGCCCGGTGAAAATGTCAATATCTTTTGTTTTGATGTAGAGCATGTTCCAACTCTTGGTCCAAGACTTGTGTCCAATATAGCAAACAAGGAAAAATGGAACTGTGAGATAATTTTGAAAGAAGTTGTTTATATCCGCATCGGACTTTGGAAAAAGGGCGACCCAAAATTGGCCGACTAAGATCAAGAAATTGATAAGAATGGAGTAGTATGAGCCAATCTCGCCAGTATATGAGACAAAACCCAATGATTCCAATGGAATGTTGTTGTGTTTCAATGCCGCTCTCCATCTTAAGTGACACAATGAAAGACATGGCCACACAATCACAATGGATAAGGCGACAATCGACAATAACCAATTGAATACAATATCCTGCTTTTCGAAAGTAGCAATAAATCCGAAGGCCGCAGCTAAAATAGTGATTAACCAAGCTCTAAGAGGACGCCCAGCTTTGTCAGTATAGTCGAACCATTTTGGAGCAAACCCTTGCGCAGCCATGGATCTCAATAATCTAGCAGAGGAATACATGGCAGCAGTGGCGACAGATGTCACAGAGTTTAAAATCACCGCGTTGATTATGTGTGGCACGACCTTGACACCATGTAATGCGGCCGCCAACACGTAGGGCGAAGCACTTGTAGAGGAGCTTCCGGAGCCCATGAGTCTGTCGGATGTGTACGGAACCAAGAGCGTGACCAATACCAATGTTCCCAAGTAAAAGAACACGATACGCACAAAAACAAGTCTTATTGCGACGGGCAATGCAGTTCTCGGATTCGGTACTTCGCTGACAGACAAAGCCAAGAATTCAGTTCCTCCCATTGAGAAGGAGGCAGTTGCGAAAACAGTGATTAAACCTTTGAAAGATGTGAAGCAGCCTGGGTCCCTCCAGTATAAGCCACCGATGAATCCTTGTGAAGAAGCACCCAAATCAAGGCAAATTGCCATGATTACGAAGCCAGTCAAGGCAAGCAATTTGATAGAATTCATGAAAAACTCAGCTTCCGCATAACCTCTGACACCGAAGAAATTAATGGCGCAGATAAAAACGAAAAATATCGCCACGAACACATTAGAGTCTATACTCGTGTTCCAGTATTTTATTGTGAGAGCTGCTACCACCAACTCCAAAGATATGGTTGTAAGCCACGAGATCAAATAGTTCCACCCTAATGCGAAAGCCATCGAATCGTCTAAGAACTTTTTGTACCATTCGTTGAAACCGCCCTCTAGGTCAGCGTATGCGACGGAAAGCTCTCCCACGGAGTTCATTGTGCAGATACACATTGCACCAACAAGAGCATATGCTATAAGCAAGCCCAAGGGACCACCACTTCGTAATTTTGAAGCCGAACCAACCAAGAGCCCGGTACCCATACCGCTACTGAGGGCGATTACAGCCAAATGAGACATTTTAAGGTCCTTGCGTTGCTTTTCACTGCCCTCTTGTCTTTGAAATGATTCCCAGAAGCCAATTTTCGGCAGCGGCTCGTCGAAAGAGTAAGCTTTTATCTCTTGAAGAACAGGCTCATTGTCGCTGGAGCTGGATATGTCTTTTTCAGAGAACGCCATCTTCAATGTGTAATTACTGCTGAACGAAGTTGTCAAATCTAAAGAGTACTGTAAGTGGATTTTCGTTTTTACTTATATGTCACCATAGACTTTTTTCACGAAGTAGTACATATGAGTCTAAGATATCGCTTTCTCTTTACCCTTGTTGGGCCCTCATCGTGAAGTGCCGGGTGCCGAGAAAAATCCTAGCAAATCAGACCTAGACAACAAAACGCCTCGCGCCTTGAATTTGCCGACGTTGCATGTTCTGCTTTGACGATGAAATGCTCGAGCTGACAATGGTAAGCAAACGCGTGAACGCGCAGCTTTCGCATGGGTGCAAACGCCGTGTATGAACTCGAGATGCGTTCTGTATGCCTGACTGAAATAGAGAACGCGCGAAAAGAATAGTTTTGCCGTGCCACTGCAGAGAGCTGGAATTGCGACACGCCACCGTTTTTGATCAAGAAAAGTGCTGGGAAAATCGCTGATTTTTTTTCTTTGATTTCAAAGACGGCAAAGAAGGGAAGTGATTTCATAAAAAGTCGAATTTTGACTCTTGATTTTTTTTGCGACTTTTATCTGAGGACGAGGGCGTTTTGTGCCCTGCATGGGCCCATGAAACCCAAGAAAATACAGGGATGGGTAGTGATCAAAAAATCTTGGCAAGCATTACAGAGTTTTTACGTACAAATTCCGCGATGAATGGGAGGTAAAATCAATCTGTACTGTAGCAAAGCTAGTGAAATGTTTCTCAAAAACGTGAAATCAAATCGTAATAACTTCAATCTCGCGCGCTGCAAGCCGCATGAAATGTTTGGCGAGTCTCGTCGTCTCTTTTCATGTGCATCTTCGTAACCGTGGTGAGTGGACTTTCGAAGGCATGCTGATGAATCATATTGACCAGTGCGCGAAGGCTCATTCTTCAATCGCTTCTTGCCACCATTTTGCCTAGATTCGAAATCTGTATGAAAAATTTAACTAAAAGTAGGTGTGAGCCCTATGACAATAAAAAATGCATTTTTAGTTCTTGGCATTGTGCTCTATCACCATATGGTAAATTTTGAAGTTTGAACTGATATTCCAAACAATGTATCGCACAATGAACCTAAATCTTGCGCCAAACATCCCTATTTCGCTCCGACGACTTCAATCAATCAAAATTTTAATGAGTGAAAAAAGCAATTTCTTCTGTTTTTTATGAGTGTCCTTAATTATATTTCGAAGAATTTTCAGGTTCGTATTTTGGGTCATCGACGCTTGACTATATAGGAAATCGGTTCCAGACTTGTGCGACAAATGATTCTTTTTTGCATTCCGGTTTTTTTCACATGGTCTGTCACAAAAACACGAGAAATCTGAATCAGAGTTGACTCTTTCTTTGAATTAATTTTGAAGTCGCTTTTACCAGGACATTAGGTCAATTGAACAATTAGACACTAAACGATATGGGAGTTACTGAGGACATTTGGACAAACCAACCGCTTTTCACAAACATTAACCAGTCAGGTAGCTTAGCCTACGATCTCATATCAATCCTGAAACTTTTTAAAGACGATACAGATTTAACGATAAGGTATGTTTTACGCGAGATTTTGTCGAAACAGATTACTAACGATTGGCTATTGCGCTATTCTTCTGTGTCTCCGTCGAGAGAACATTGTTACAGACACTGCAATTCGTAATTTTCTTTTACACGTAAAAACAATCAGATGCATTTCTTTAACCAATTTGGAAAGGGAAAAGTTCAGACGAGTCATAAAAGCTTTGGAGCAGAGACTAAGTGACTTTATGTTGCAGGGAGGGCAAAATTTCGAATTTATCTCGAAAGTAGCTTAAACGATGCTATTAGGTACTCAGTGAGGCGATTCCTATAACTGGCCATCTAGCGTCTTGGCTTACACGAAGGCTAAGTGCGGCCCCTCTATCATGGACGATTGATAGTGGTTCATTTACTGGTTTTTAGCATTACTGCAAGTCGGCTATTTCTTCATAGATATCAAGACTTTAAGAGGTTCCCCTCACTTGTTACTGGAAGGCTTGATTGATTTTTGGAATCTTAGAGTTTATGAATTTTTGTCTATCAAGGATACTTTACCTAATTAATACACCCCTTCGAACTTTTATTTGCTATTCATAAAATGAGAAAGGGCTGTTGGTGTCAGAAACGTATCTTTTTTTGACTGCATCCAGTGGCTTTCAGCTCGAAAAAGTTACTTTGTCGCGCACCCTTTTGGAATGTTCGAGCTATATGAAATGTTTCTTGTGAATAACGTAAGGTGGTAAAAAGCGCGTTTCTCCGCTTCTCCGGCTTCGGGTAAGCGGAGCTTTAAAATTCGCGTCAGCCGTTTTCATCCTTAGAGCCAATATAATTCGCCAAGGGGAATCAAAATATAGTATCATCTGAGAAATCCGTCATTTTAATGATGTAACTGGTGTACTTTGTAACTATAAGAAATTGTCTCGTAAGCGCCGATTCTCGAGCCCCCAGTCGGGATAATTTCGATCAGCGCGCCAGTCCAAACCCGCGGATGGGAGGTACGACCCCCACACCCGGATATTTTTGTAAGGTAACATCTCCTCAAATTGAAAAGATGTTATTTGTGACATCTAAAGGATCTTTCAAATACCCCACTTTGCCCTATTTTGTTGAAGGTGGCCGAGTCTTTTTGTCATTCTAAGTTCATGCAATGGCTGTTGGATCACCATGCGGGCGGCGCGTTTACCCCGGATTTCACGCGCGTGAGGTCTCAAACTTGGCATATGGCAAGTATTTCGAATTCGAAGACGATCAGACTGTTCAGACTTGAGAAAGTGCTCAATACAGGGCCTTGGTAATCAGAGAACAATCTTTTAGCCCATTATTGGCTTCATTCGGGAAGGTTTGTCAAACAAGAGAGAAGACAGAATTGTAATATTCCTGCACGTTCATTCTACTTCCTCGGCACAATGGAAGACTAGCGGGTAAGGTCACCAATCTCAGATCTTGTGGGGTATAAAAGAAAAATGAATACCTGTGTCTCGTATACTAATATTTATCAAATTTCTCACCAATTTATCAGCCTTATATCATCTCATCCACCATAGTACGGAGGAGAATCATTTACGAAAAGAATCTTCCCCACAGTCTTTTTTATTTTAACTTTTCGCATTATTCTAAGCTGCTTCTTTACAACTCTGTCGAAGAATATCTTCTAAAAGTCCATCAAAAAATTTTTCATAAGCATTAAAGTCATTTTGAAAACAATATGTCAACACAAAAGAAAGGAGGAACTACAATTGACCTCATTGCAGGAGGCACTGCTGGCCTCTTCGAGGCGCTTTGTTGTCATCCGTTAGATACTGTCAAGGTTCGGATGCAATTGTACAAAAAGTCTGGTCAAAAGCCCCCGGGGCTTTTCAGAACTGGTGCTGAAATTATTCAAAAAGAGACCTTTTTATCACTCTACAAAGGTTTGGGCGCGGTTGTATTAGGTATCGTACCTAAAATGGGAATCCGGTTTCAGTCTTACGAATTTTATAGATCACTCTTGAAGGATGAAAATGGCATTATATCTACTGGAAGCACATTTATGGCAGGAGTAGGTGCTGGAATAACAGAGGCCGTTTTGGTGGTTAATCCCATGGAAGTGGTGAAGATTAGATTGCAAGCTCAGCATCATTCGATGGCAGATCCTTTAGATATTCCTAAGTACAGAAACGCTCCACACGCAGCAATGCTCATATGCAAAGAAGAGGGATTCAGAACTTTGTATCGAGGTGTTTCCTTAACGGCAGCCAGACAAGCATCCAACCAAGGTGTAAATTTCACTGTTTACTCCAAGCTAAAGGAGAAGTTGCAAGATTATCATGGTTTGGAAGTTTTGCCTAGCTGGGAGACGTCATTGATTGGATTAGTTTCAGGAGCCTTGGGCCCTCTATCTAACGCGCCTTTGGACACAATTAAAACACGATTGCAAAAAAGCACATTTGCCTCCAACGAATCTGCTTGGGTGCGGATTATCAAGATTGGGCGTCAATTGATCAAAGAAGAAGGTATTCACGCTCTCTATAGGGGAATAACGCCTAGAATAATGCGAGTTGCCCCTGGCCAAGCTGTAACCTTCACGGTCTACGAATTTATGAAGGGCATCTTGAGTGGTCAAAGCACGATTCTGGGAACCCCAAAAAAGCTTCAGTGAAGGCATGTGTTGATTCTTACGCTTGTAATCACTTGTACAATAAGTAAGGAGATGTTACTATCTAAAATTTATCGAAAACTCAACTTTAGTATGTCGATCTTGTGTAGTAGAACGTTGCATACTTGCAGGTGCCTCCTTTTTGCATAAAATTCGCCTCTCGGAGCTGAAGTTACTTCTCACCTGATATAAATTTCTGCATGGCCGGTCGATTAGCTCCGTCATTCAAGTTTTTATGAGTGTATCCTGCGACAACGCATTACTTTATGTGGTAGTCTGTATTCACAGCACTTTAGTCGCCACTTGTGCGTAGATAATCACACTGTCATACTCATTTGACCTTAAAGATAAACGGTCGGTTTCACTTTATACGCTTCCCACTAAGAATGGATTCCACCTTGAAAAAAAAGGAATGCCGTATATAGTAGAGTATTGGAAAAACCACTAGTTGCTTAGAGCGTTTTTAAGCAAGTACCGGAATTGAGAAAGTATCGAGATTTTTGACTTGATCATGCCAAATAATGAGCCATCTCACGAAAATAATTCGATCTTTTTGACATGTCTGATTGTTTTAGCAAAAAAGTAATCTTTTTATTCTTTTGAAGGGAGATTTGAATGGAATTTGAACACCTCGAGGCCTGTGGAAATGGCAAAATCCGGCATATAAAAACCTCTCAGCAAGTAGCGGATATTCAGAATGCAAGAAACGAATTGAGCAAATTATGGATTTTTTCTGAATACAATGATGAAATTCCATTCATTGTAGTTATAGAACTAATGGATGATCTCACTCCGCGCTTATGACATCGTGGGGCAGAGCTAGGCTCCAAATCCGCGCTTCCAAAGTTCCCTGCACGCCCCACTCGCCCTCACCTTTAACTATGATTTTTGCCCCAGCGGCAAATCGGTAAATCCAATTTAAGTAAAAAAGATGTTGGCTCCCACAAATTTCAGAAGTTTCAATTACCTTTCGAAAAATTCATTTCTAAACCGCACAACTAAACCATGGCATTCTTCACAAACATTGCCATACTCAAACCTTCGAAAGCGCCAGTTAATCTCTAATGTGAGACCTTTGACAAACACCACAAGTTTACTGAAAATCAGACGAGCCACAGAAATTTCCACAGGGGAATTGGGAAGGCTTAGAAAAAGAAACAATGAACGACAAGACCAATTTTTCTACCAGGAGACACCGTCGTCCGATACCTTAGGGTATACCAACAACCCAAGTCAGGCTCGCACGGTGTTTGAGATACCTCCAAACGAAAATGGCATCATTACTCATGATGATGGAATCTTTAGCATATTGAAAGAACCTACTCTCGTAATTGAAAGACAGGTTGAATTTATGAACGTAGTATTAGGCTTTGAGCAGGCGAACAAGTACAAAATCATGAACTCGTTGGGCGAGCAGATCGGATACATGGAAGAGAAAGATTACGGCATCTTGAAAATGATTGGAAGGCAATTTTTTCGCCTTCATCGGCCTTTTGACATTGACGTATTCAATAACTACGGAGAACTCCTCCTCACAATCAAGAGGCCGTTTTCATTTATCAACTCCCATATCAAATGCCTCTTGCCAGGATTCGATACAAACGGACAATTAATGTACGAAGTAATCGGCGAGTCTGTACAAAGCTGGCATCTCTGGCGCAGAAAATACAATTTGTTCAAGCTAGACGACGAAACTACTGACGAGTATAATCAATTCGGTATGATTGACTCGCCGTTTTTAGCATTTGATTTTCCTGTGACCAACGGGTCTGGAGAGGTGATTGGCTCGGTGGACAGAAACTGGGTTGGTTTGGGCCGCGAACTTTTCACAGATTCTGGTGTTTACATAATTCGAATGGACCCCGCGAGTTTCGAGGGGTTGGGCAATATATATCCCACTGTCGCTGGTCCACTCACATTGGATCAACGGGCAATCTTGTTGGGAAATGCTGTCAGTATAGATTTCGACTATTTTTCGAGGCACAGTCGACAGGGCGGCGGCTTTTTAAGCTTCGGTTCCTACGAGTAGCGCCATTGAATACAAAGCATTATAGTATCGTTCAATTATAGACACTTTTGCTGGTTTTTAATTTTGCTTGGCGAAGCTCTTCATTCCACTCCTCGTCAGTGAATGAGCTCGTAATGCCTTTCAAGAGCTCAACTGTTAGGGTTGTATAGTCATGTCTCCGCCACTTGTTATCCCGTTCCCATCTCTGTCGCTTTACAAGTTCTTGCTCTACAGATAGTTCGTCTCCACAATCCAGGTACTGCTTCAATTTATCGTTTGTGACTGCGAGTAGAGAAAAGCGAATTTCGTCATTATATTTTGATATTCTGCGCAGAAGAACTTCCGGAAGCTTCTCGTAAAATTCATCGGGAGTCAGTAAAACGTCGTGTCGGATTGGGTATCTTTTGAGGCCATCCAACTCGTAAATGCAGCCATTAATGTTGAGGTAGGTTATAAAATGGAAAAGGCCATCGTCTTTCTCGTCAACTTCCGGTTGTGGAAGCTCGTCCCGATCTATGAATTTCGGTGTAGTGAAAGAATTATGCACTGCACGGATCACCTCACTGCCAGATAGAACATCTCCGCACATGTCGGGGTCGAATCCATCTACAAAACTGCGTAGATTTGAAAGTTCTTCTCCTATATCTAAGTCAAATGTTTTATTCAAAAGCAGATTGAGTACTGCTTGCGTGGCACAGGCGTTCTGGATTGTTTGACGAGCGAAGAAAACGCCATTGTTCTGATAGTCAGGGTCATAAATGCCGTCTAGAGGAGTGTCAGTCAAAGTCGAATCACGGTCGATGTGACCGTACTTAAAGAGAAAAATAACTGCATGAACAGGTGCTAATTCTTTCAAGGATTCAGCGCTAAAAGAGTAGAGTTCTTCGATTTGGACATCCTTCGCCCCAATTCTCGACACTAACTCAGTAAATACACCGGCGTCAGAAACGATCGTGTTCCAACCGGAAGACATAACTGCTAATCTTTCGAGATGGTCTCAATTGTTTTCAATTTTGCAGAGGCAGGTATCGTTAAGGAAACGGGGCCGTCCGCGCGACGCCAGTAAAGATTGGGGCCCCACATTTGCACCTCGCTCCAACGATGCCAGTCAGTCTTTTGTCTACATAAACAGCCGCCGGCAGCCAATACCAAAAATGATATTTGTGCCATGATTTCCCTTAAGAATTTTTTGACATTCGGTTGGACGAAAAATCTAAATATGGTCCATCATAACGAATAAAAATCATAATATGAGTTTTTTGGAATTTGCGCGTCTGGCGCGAATTGGTTCGGGGCCTGCCTATTCCGCGATACTAACAAAACAGGGCCACACCGCGCCAATGTCTCCACGTAACCAAAACCTTCGTCCAAATCGGTGATCGACAGAGTTACTTATAGAAATGTCTGAGGTCGAGCACAGGATCAAGTTCGTGGAACTTGTCAGAGATTTCACCGAAAACTCCTTGGAAATTGCTCCTAGCAAATTGAATGATTACGAGCTGTTGATCACCTTCATTCTCGCTTTAATCTGTACGTATCAATGAGCAAACCTTAATCACCCTGTGTGCAATTTATTAACAATCAGCATTTGTATCCGTTGCCCTGACACTTTTCAATAGAAAGGGAAACTTCTTCACGTATGTTTTGAGCGCACTTATTGCGTCGTTCTCAATAGCATTGACGAGTATTTACGCAAGCAATTTCTTTGGAGTTTATATTTAGTTATGGCTCAAACAAAATCGAGGAAAAGAGAAAGAAACAAATAATGGATGGCACATATGTATAAAAATTTAGAAAATGAAATGATTGAGTCGACTTAAGAAGCATTTGACGTAGTTGATTTTCATGATTGCCTATTCTGGCGGTGCCTGGCTTCGCACGGCAGCTAGGCTCAAAGAGGCCAGATGGCAGATTCACCGCTCTTGGCACAATTCCGGTGTGGAGCGTACTACCATACAGAAACCAGAAAAAGGGATGAAAATTAATCTTTTTGGGACCCTTTCATTGATTGCTTATGCAGCAGCTGGTCCGCCAGGATTTTACCGCAAAGACACCAATATTTACGAGTTGACGCCGCAAAATTTCAACAAGGTTGTACTCGAAACAAATTATACATCGATTGTTGAGTTCTACGCACCGTGGTGTGGCTACTGTAAGCAGATCAAACCAATCTATCATAAGTTGGCTAAATACTTTCAAGAAGATGCGGACTATGCCGTCAATGTTGCTGCTGTAGACTGTAATGAAGACTCGAATAAACCCCTTTGCTCCAAATATCGAGTGCAGGGATTCCCCACCATTATGGTTTTTCGCCCACCAAAGTATCAAAGGCATTCCCCAACTCTGGGTAAGCATATTCCCGAAACCTACAATGGACAGAGAGAATTGCCAGCAATGGTGGAGTATGTGAATTCTCGACTCAAAAATTACGTGAAAAAATTCCACCATTTGACGTCCAAGTCATTCGCAGATTGGCTCAATGTTGACGACGGTATGGAGAAGGTTGTGGTTTTGTCATCATCGGATTCAGTGACGGCCCTTCTCAAGTCTTTGGCCATCGATTTTCTTGATACGGTGAGCGTCGGTCACGTTACGGTGAAGGACTTATCAGTTGCAAATGGTCTCAAGATTAAACACGAGGACGATGAAATCGATATCCCCATTACCAAGGATGATGTTCTCCCTATCTTGCTAGTTTACAGAAAGAACGAAAAGAAGTTCGTTCGCTATAAAGGCAAGAAGCTCAATAAAATGGCAAAAATTCAGAAATTCATCATTGACGCTGCAGGTGTTAAGCCCAGCGAAGGAAGCTTGTCGAATAAGGATAAGAAGTTGAGAAAATTGCGTGGAGTGAAACAGATCACGAAAGATGAACTTTAGGTCGAAAACATATACAACCGGGAAACAAACTATAAATGCTTTCTATTGAATGGCTTGAAAATTTACAAGTACAGTAGCTGCCTAAAAAATTATAGTCCAAGCTGATCCATTGCTGCGAGGATATCGTCCGCTGGGGAGTTTTTCACCTCCTCTTTATCCTCTTTTTCATCTCCACCGTCAAGTGACTGAATCCAGTTTGTGACCTGAGTCACCATAAGTTTCGAATTTGGCACGAAATGACCCCCTGGATGTTTTAATACATGAGAGTTCTTTTTTGATATATCGTAAAAAGTGTATGCACGATCATCGCTGACTACAGTATCAAGTTCTCCGATGACATGAAGAAGACGCGCTTTTGTAGAGTCACCGCCATCTTGAGTATACCACGAATTAAACTCTGGCATTGCTTTCGTGTCAAGCTTGAAACCAGAATAGAGAATTGCGAATTTGAGCGTAATTCCAAATAAGGATTCGAACTGATCGACAATCGCACCGGCAAGACAAGCACCTTGAGAAAACCCAATCAATCCAACAATCGGGATGCTATTTGTGGGGCATTCATCATCAAGATCTTTTTTAATCTTCTGGTCTTCTTGAGATCCATCAACAATTTCACCATTAGTGATGTACTTGCGGATGGCGTCAACCGCATCATCGAGCTTTATCTTGTCAGCAGCCTCCCGGAACCACCAAGCTCGGTAGTTTGTCGCCTCGTCTGGCCCCGTAGCCACCGTGTTGAATTTAGAAAGCGCGTCTGACGAAGGGAGTTGGCTCGGCGTTAGAACAAATGGCGCATTCAAGTAAACAGATTGATACTTGAGAGACTTGAGTTTCTTTCTAAGAGCCGAGGTCTTGGCGTAAAATACAGAGGAGCTCTGCGTGAATCCATGTAGAAAAATAATGCGACCTTTGTAATCGGTAACTTTGTGAGTTGTCATTTTTTTATCAAAAAAAAGTAGGACTTTTTCGGTGATCGAAAGATCTACAAATTCTACCAGGACTTGAATGCTGCGTAATCCGGTAGATAAGAGATACGCGAGAAGATAAAGAAATCATTGGCGAAAAAGCGGGTTTCTGCAGTCAACGATATGATAAGTGTGCGAGGAGTCGTATCAAATCCTATTTAAACGTACTTAGAGAGTTCTGATATCTGGCGTATGAGGTAAATTTTAGAGGGATCGGAGTTATCACCTTGTCCGTAGTATTTTGCAAAATCATCTTTCTGTTTTAATGCCGTAAGCTCGTCTTCCATTTCTAGATAATGAAAAACTCGTCCAAAATTGAGCTCGTGTGCTGCTTTAGCGTTTAACTCCGAATCGTCGACAAAGTATAAGCGCGAAATGTCCAGCTTATCGTTGCCATCAATACCGATAGTACGAAAGCAATTGAAGTAAAACTCATTCATCGGTTTACATACAATCGGACTAACGGAATAGTCGCAATAGGTCAAGCCATCAAAGAGGTCGCCAATGCCCAAAAATGAAATCACTCTCAATGCATGATTCTTGTATGCATTCGTCACGAGCCACAACATGTCGAACTGGCCGGAATTTTTGATCAGTACGAGCATTTCCCGAAGCGCAGGATCGAAGCTCAACACCAGCTTCAAATCGAGCGAATCATCGACCTTTTGGTTATATTCCAATGCATCAACCTTGTGATTGCGGACCAATCCTTCCAACGCCAAACCATATGTCTTATAGTAGTTTATGTGTAAATTGTGAGCATCTTCGTCATTTAAGAGAAGTTCGTCCTTAAAATACTGATGAATTTTCACCTGCATCATGTCATGAATCCTTGTGGATCTCTTATAAAGACAATTATCTATATCGAAAAGAAAGATTTTGCCGTTACCTGCCATTTTTGGCGCTGGTCCAAGCCCATACTTAAGGTGCACTTGAGAACCAGGGAATTGAGAATCTTTCAATTCTGGGTTTGTGTAAGTCAAAGGTTCCATCAGGGAAAACGAGTGTAGAGAATAACAAGAAAGCGTTGAAATAGCCTATGTTCAGTTAGAATGATTCGATTTCCTTTGTCGGATGTGAGTCAAACGGCAACAATGTAGTGTCGAGCTCGTCACGTGATACCTGTATATGACTATTAAGTATTATTGATGTCACGTGAGGACCTCGTGGGTTGTGGAGAAATTTACAAAGCCTCACCTCTCACTTATTATATAATCAATGACCCTAAAAATATAAAATTATGATAAACTACTGCTTGGTTATTCGTCCTTCGCAGACTTTTTCATGGAGCTTATTTCATTAACCTATTGTTAGCTTCGTGAAATCTTTCCAACACAGTGTGTGGCTTACCCTTGAAAAAGGTGACATTTGCATCCGAAATTAAGTTAAGCACGCGACAGAAATTTTAAAATCAGAGTACGTTAATAATTTCCATTCTGACAATAGTGTAAGATTGATTCATTGGCTTATTATTGTTCTCATGAAGACTAAATTGAGAAGTTTGTTTTCTTCAAAAAGCTGCAAATTTGCCCTTCGAAAAATAATGAAATATATACCTTTATACTGGCGCATAAAAAATTTTGAAATGCAGCTCTTAATTCGCCATGTAACCTGAGTTTTGAGAATTCAAAATTTAAGAAGTTTTAAAAGATGGTAGTTTTCTTTTAAATGAAGGCAACTCATTATTTGTTTTTATCTGATGCAACACCAAAAGAAAAAGAACACAAAAATAGTTTGATCTCGACGTTGTGAAGTTTTCGTCAAAAACGAAGAAAAAGAACTTTTCACGCCTGTCGCAAATGATCAAATTCATAGGAAGTTTTTCGAAATTACTGAGCGAAACCGGAAGAAATTCACAGTGCTGTAGTTAAAGATATATATTTGCTGTCGTCTCTAGCTAATTTTAGAAAACTACTTCGGTCGAAGTGTGAGCAGAAGCAAAATCTTAAGAACATTTTAAAAAGGCACACCTTATCCAATGGACGGCATTAAAGCATTGAGGTTATGCACGTTCGAGTTAGCACTCCTTCGTGTCCTGCGCACGTCTATCCCCACAGGGTCGGACTGCAGACAGACAATGATTTCGCCAAATCTGCGGTTGGCTGCTAATGACACACAAAGTCCGAGCTTTACTGGTCACCATAAAATAGTTCCCGATTCGGTAGAAGATTGCTCTTTGCCAACAGGCTTACGATGTAATCCAATGTATGATACGTATCACTTAAGCAGAGCGTGAATATGCTTTTCTCCTGCGCATCTGCTTCCGCTGAATACGAGAGATGGCCAATCACCTCCTGATACATGTCTTTGCAAATATGCAACTTGTCATAAAATGATAAAATATCATCTCCATTTATAGTGAGATTGCTCTGTAGATAGTGCTGAATAATTAGTGAGATGATTTGGGCTTTGTAGAAGTTTTTGAAGATCTCGTTTCTTCTTTCCGAGGATAAGGTAACTTTGATAATGTTCCTCACTTCACTCATGTTTTCAACACACTCTCTCAATTGTGGTATTCCTTTCACGGAAGAACTCTTGTTACCAAGAAACTTAAACACAAGTGTTTGAACAACATGATTTTGTGAATTTTCAGAATCGATCAGGTTCAACAAATTCCAAAGGATGTTGAAATGGATCTCGTATGATTTTCGCGGCTGCCGTTCCTCGGTGTTATACAAAAAGGCTGAAATCAGAGAAAAGACCTCGTGTGCAACGTCTGCAAATGACTCAGAAGGAAAGTTTCTCGCCCAAAATTTTGAGAGCATTTCGAATACCGGCGCGATGAATATTTTACGCAACGAAATTTGATCCGCCTCGTTGAGCTTAAAGTCAGAGCATGATAAATAAAAGTATGCAAGGATTTCAACAAATTCATCGCGGCCCCTGGCGCGTGGTATGTAAAACAGGAAAATTATGACCAACTTTGAAAGAAGGAGTCTTGTATGATCATGAAAATGTTTTAATTTGAGTTGCACGCGCATGTTTGAAGATTTAGCAACATCCGCTGCTCCAACCGCACGCATGGCTTCGACGAAAGATGGCACGAGATCCGTTGTGGCTTCTAAATTCTCGGTATTATGGCTTTCGATGATGCCAGGATTCAGCGGCACTTCAGTATCAGCGTGCTCACATGAAATTTGTATGCATTTTTGAACATATGCTAGTGTGGGAAAGTCAAAGATTGATCTGAGACTGGTGATCATGACATCTGATAGCGAGATTTCTAGGGCGCCAATATTTTTTGGAAATAGCTCCGGTGTCACCGACGGAAATTTCAAAATCTTTAAGACAGTGGGGTTTATTGGATATTTCTCTAGAACCGGTTGTTGAACTTCACGGAAGAAGAAAAATTGACGTTGCGTTATCATTGACAAGTCGCTCGCAAGATTTCTCTGAACAAAATCTTCGATGATTTTGGAATCACTGCTCCACGTGAATTTGAATTCCGAGCCATTATCGTTGATTTCCTCGAGGATTTTCTGTTTTTCACTTTCAAAAGCGGCGATTCGAGCCCGGTTCTTTGCGTCTTCCTCCTCTAGATGCTTTGTGATCTCTTCATCTTGGTCTAAAATTCGCTTATTCTTGGAACCCTCTGCAAGAAAGATACTGGGTATATCCACATTTATTTCGGTGAAAGTATCGAAACCTGCCTTACTTGAACGCGTACTTCGAGTCCGATTACTTGGCTCTGGCGACAGCAATTTACTGGTAACACGGGGCCCGAGGTCTGCAAATACTTCGTCAATAAGCAAATCTTCATCTTCCGATGTGTCGAAGGACGAGTCTGACATGGGTTGTTTTGATAAATATGCGATAAATGAATGCTCAGAAATGGTAATCCCGTCTCAAATGTTCTTACTGCTAAGCGCGCCTGACGCGCGTTATGAATCTTGATTTCTAATAAAGAAGGTTTCCTCAAGTGAGTTTCTACGCGGCAATGAAATCACGTGATAATGGTGATTTCTTTGTCCAAGAAAGCACACGAATATTCAATATTCAAGCTAACTATCAAGAAAATATCATCAAAAATTGGTTATAATAACCGGCTATAATAACTGTACTCACGCGTCACGCTGCCTGCGGTCCACGTCTCTTACTAGAACACATTAATAAGCTTATTTATTCTCGAAAGTCTGGTATGCGACCGAGCAAAAAAACGAAAGGAACCAAAATCACAGAAAAATCATTTTTTTTCTTGAAAATTACCGGTGATAAACGGGGTCGAGAAAGGCGTACACTACCATCCCAAATTAGCAGCTTACGCCGGCATCGCGGGGCCCTGGAGCGAGACCAATGCGGCGTTCCAGCTGCGAGGCATTTTATTAATTTCCCTAAGCTCAAGTACATTCAGGGCATGGCTTACCCAAAAGAAAAGTTTTCCGTTCACGGAATTATTTCGACAAAGCTGAAAAACCAGCCCAACTTTGTATACAAAATATCATAGGCAAAGTGCAATTACTCAATACCAAGGGATATTGTAAGTTGTAACAGGGAAGCCGCGCCCCCGTACGGCACTGATGCACGCGAGGACCTGAGTGCGTAATGTATAATTACAGCGCGCGGCATTCGCTGTGGTAATTGCAGACCATTATTCTTCTTCCACCCTTCCAACCCAATGTCGTTTGAAAAACTCGAGTTGGAACCTTTGTTTGCTAAAATCGATGAATTGAAGCCTCAATTTATCGATAGATTGGCCAAGGCCATTGCTATTCCCTCGGTAAGCGCCGACGAGTCCCTTAGACCTCGTGTGGTGGATATGGCCGCTTTCTTAGTGAATGAACTCACATCTTTGGGCTTTTCTGACATACAGTTGAAAGATTTAGGTACACAGCCACCACCAGTTGTAGACACCGAGCTTCAATTGCCTCCAATTGTATTGGCTCGTTTCGGCACCGACCCTTCCAAAAAGACCGTGTTGGTGTATGGTCATTACGACGTGCAGCCTGCGCTTAAAGAAGACGGATGGGCAACTGATCCTTTCACGTTATACCACGACACTGCAGCAGACATCTTGTACGGCAGAGGCTCCACCGACGATAAGGGTCCTGTTTTGGGATGGTTGAATGTAATTGAAGCTCACAATGCATTGGGCTGGGAGCTTCCCGTAAACTTGATCTGCTGCTTCGAAGGCATGGAGGAGTCGGGATCGCTTGGCTTGGATGGATTGATTGAAAAAGAGGCGAAAAACTATTTCAAGACAGTGGATACTGTGTGTATCTCTGACAACTACTGGCTCGGCACTAGTAAGCCCGTGTTGACCTATGGATTGCGTGGATGCAACTACTATCAGGTTACAATCAAGGGTCCCGGCGCAGACTTGCACTCGGGTATTTTCGGTGGTGTGATTGCCGAGCCAATGACGGACTTGGTGCAAGTCTTGTCGAAATTAGTGGACACCGATGGCAAAATTTTAGTTCCTGGTGTTCTGGAAATGGTAGCACCTTTGACAGAAAAAGAGGATGCTCTTTATGATGAGATCGATTTCTCTCCCGAGGAGTTGCATGCTGCAGCGGGCTCCGAGACCGGGTTGCACAACAACAAGAAGGACATCTTGAAGCACAGATGGAGATATCCTTCATTGTCTATTCACGGAATTGAGGGCGCCTTTTCTGGAGCTGGAGCGAAGACGGTTATTCCATCCAAAGTGGTGGGTAAGTTTTCCATCAGAACCGTTCCCAATATCGAAAGCAAAAAATTAGACCAGTTGGTATTCGACCACGTGAAAAAGGCATTCGAGGCGATCAACTCCAAAAACACATTGACTGTTGAGTTGATTCACGATGGTGATTACTGGGTGTCCGATCCATTCAACGAATCGTTCACAGCCGCCTCCAAGGCCACAGAACACGTGTGGGATGTGAAGCCCGACTTTACTAGAGAGGGAGGCTCAATTCCGATCACATTGACGTTTGAACAGCAGCTCGGGACTCAAGTTCTTTTGTTGCCAATGGGAAGAGGCGACGACGGTGCTCACTCGATAAATGAGAAGTTGAATGTGAGCAACTATATTAACGGATGCAAGACGCTCGGTGGATACTTGCATTACTACGGCAAGAGCTAGTTATGTATTTTCTTTATCAACTCTAAACTCCTGGAATCTTACTGTTACTTACTTAAGCTTTCATATGAATTCAATTTTTTTAAAATCTAACATTTCTCTTGTCACTCTCAGGTGTTTATAGTCATATTTTCTAAAGAAACTCGCGGAATTTCCAGCATGCGACAAACCCTCAGCCTTCGATTCGAAAGAAAATATATTAAACATAATTTGAATTGAAAATTTAGCTATTGCACAGAAATTTTTGCAGTTTAAAGAATCGGAAATTAAGAATATTCATGCTCGAAGCAAATGCCGTTCGGGTCGTCGCATGCATTGGCACCCTTTTGGGACTGTACATGGCATGGAAAATTTTGTTAGCTGGATCTTCATTGGAGATCTACGGCAAGATTCTTCGACGGCCCTCTCTTCGCTACTCTCCGTTTATATTTCACAGACTTCCAACATCAAATACATTTGAATCTTTTACGCATTGTTTCTACAAACCATCAGTCAAGGAAACACTTTTATTAATTTACTCCCATATTATTTACTTTGATACGCAAAGGCGGCAACGAGACATTCTCTCTTAGATTTCGTGACGCCAATTTAAAGAAGCTTTGGAAACCTTTAACGAAAGACAATCACTCGAAAAACTCTTAGGTCAATATCGCTTCCCAGAGGAATTTTTGTCCAGTGCATTTAACCATTATATCAAAACTCGTCATAGAGCCTAATTTCTAAGCACTTATTTGTGCCAAGACAATATCCACAGTATTTTCTTTTAAAGAGGAAAGAAGAAATCCAGCATTTGCCATTTTTATAACCAAATCTCGATTCATTATCAATCTTCTCATCTCACCACATTTTTTTTTGCCACAGAAAGCTTGATAGAATTGATCGAAGAAAAGCACGATGTCAGAAAATTTAAAAAGAGCCGAATCTCTCTTCAATAGAATCATGAATCCAACGAGACCCCTGTCTTCGGGCGAATCGTCATTCAGTACAAAATCCCACCATAAGTCTCCAAATTACAACCAACATGATCAAGAATCGGGGAGAACCAGTAATCGGCATTCAAATAATAATTCAAACGGCTACACGAATGGAAATAATTACAATGGCAATGGTCATCAAAGATACAATACCAGATCCTATAACAAGTATAACACGAGCCAGCCAAGCTCGTCGAATTCTACTTCTGTTGCTGCTTTTGACTTGCCGAAGCGAGACCCAGTCAAAGAGGCACAGGACGCAGTGAATGCACTTGGTGAGAATCTGCATGTTCTACCATACTGTTGGACTATTTGGTTCCACTCGCGCACGAAGGCTAAAACACAGACCGTAACCGAGGAGACAACACCCAACACAAGTGCGAGTGAATTGGCGAAAGCAGGAGCTGCGGCAGTTGATTCCTACTTACAAGCAGCTACCGAAATTGAGTTTCAGAATTTCGAAAACCCTGGCGAAACCGTAAAGCCGATTGCATCCTTGGAACAAATGTGGGTCAGTTTGTCTTCCTTGAAGAAAACGCACGAGTTAGTGAATGGCAGCGAACTCTTGATTTTCAAGACGGGCGTCAATCCCGTGTGGGAAGATCCCATCAATGCCAAAGGCGGAAGATGGGTATTCCGCTTTAGTCACCGGACTCACCCGAACTCGGCCGGCCAGGAGAGCCAGGAAGTTGTTCAGAAGGGCCGTGAAAGAGCTACATTGGTTTGGGAGCGTTTGGTGCTCAAGATCTTGACAGGTTCGATTCTTCTGGGGCGCAAGGAGCATCATGACGCTTTATTGAGCGATATTGTTGGCTTAGTGCTAAGCGTACGCCGTGACGAAGAAATCATTAGCATCTGGAATTCGAACTTACATTTTGGCAAAAAGAAGCCAGAGGAGGATGAGAAGAGGGGCGGTCTTACGGGGTTCCATGCCAGAAGAGTATACTGTGATGCGATTTTGAGAGTGATCAGGGAGGTGGACGCCATCATGCAAGGGTCTGACTGTATCGACACGCAACTCAGCTCCACCACCGAAAGGGTTAGTGGCGTGACGTTTGAGTACAGACTTCATTCTGACAATGCGCACCCATACAACCCCGAGCGTACGAGAAGAGGCAAAAGCTACCACCACAATCATCAAAAGGACGAGAGGGAAGAGGAATCTTAGATTAAATAGAATCGTGTTAGAGTAGGGAAAATTAAAATTAAAGATGCCATGTCTCAAACTAATTTTTTTTCATCTTGAAACTATAGACTTCTGTGTGATGCCAGAAATTTCCATCGCACGTGCTCTACTGCGCGACACATTGCCAGGGTCACAACTAAATGCGGCTCGAGACGGAATTTGGACGCTTGTGCATAACAATGGGGAAGAATGTCAGGATGAATTTTTGTTGCGCGAAAACTTTCAGCTTCACATGGATAGATCCAGAAAACTTAAAGTACGGTTGTCTAAGATTTTGATTGCAATGTAACATTTTCAGCCTCGCTGCTGGCCGGCAAATTTGGGGTCTACTCAGAAATTCCCATGCAGTGACGCGACTATTCAGAGGGAAAATCTTTCACGCCGCAGTGTGGTGCGAGAAAATAGAAAAGAGGAACGAAGAGATCTAAGATACGACGGTGGCTAGTGCACTTTAACTACAATTTTTTTTCAAACTTATTTAATTCGAACAACTGCAAAAGGCTAGAATCTTGCTACTTGTACCATTTGCGGGGCCCATTTAAATCTTTAATTCTCGGTGACCCCTCCATAAAACACCTTTCATCTATTTAGCCGCTCAAAAAAAAACTGTCGAAATCTAAGCTCCGGAGCATGGAAGGATCAGGTCCTGAGTCGCATGCAACGAAAAAGCTGGCCATGTATGAAAAGACCTTTCTAGACTGCCCGACAGACAAGTTCTTTAGCCGTGAGCCATCCATCAGGGAGCTCCTTTCACAAGCCAAGCGCATTCTAGCACTTCAACCCAGAATCGAAAACAGGCATATCAGACAAGATAATTCACGCTCGCAGAGGTGTAAAAGTGCCTCTAAAGCAGAAGATATGGAGATTGATTTGGCGCCATCAAGAGATTTCACACATGAGCATCACAACAAAGTTCTAGACTTATTGCTGCCACTTTCAGTGGACGATTTGCGTGGACCACCTTTAACTTCTGTGACATTTGCAAAATCAGGAATGAGAAAATTAGAGTCCAAGGTGCCTGAAGAAACTACCCCGATTTCTATGAACAGCAGCCCTACCACAAATGCATACTATGACCTGACTCGAAACGCATCGAATTCGCGACCAGAACCTAATGGGCTACCTGAAAGCTGCCCAGCTAGTCTAGAGTCTAGCGAGAAATTGAAACTGGTACCAATGTACCCAGAACAAAAGAGTTCCGAGAGCAGTAGTTCACTTTCACAAAATCAAGCTGGGCTTAAGTCGAATTTGACGTCGTCGCTCAAGATTGCGAAGGAGCGCGCAGTTCATAACGTAATCGAGACGAACAATGCCGGCCTTACAAATGAAGAGACGAAAAAACCAACCGAGTGCAAAAACTGTGGCACCTTGAAGACGCCTCTATGGCGGAAGGACCCCGATGGAAACACTTTGTGCAATGCATGTGGCCTATTCCTAAAATTGCATGGAACAACTCGCCCGCTATCTCTCAAAACCGATGTCATCCGTAAGAGGAGCTCGCGTAGGACTTCATTGATACCCCGTGGCCCTCTGCTGGTCTCCAGCGCGCCAGGTATGCCTGGTAACTTGTCTCGAAACGGATCCTATGTCATGGACTTCTCGCAAAGCCGGCAGGATTATTCTACAGGAATGCCAATTCTGAACAGTCCTATGCTGATGCCCCCTTCATCTGCCTACAGCTATGGGCTGGTGGGATCGGCTGGGATTTCGGTGGATAACTCATTCAAGCTGAAAAACGTGCTCATACTTCCCAAGCCATCGGGTACGGGGTCGCTTCAGTCTGTTTCTACTCCCACTCATGATAAAGTAACGCAGTATTCTAATCCGGGATCGATGCCCTCTTCTCCATACAATATAAGTTCCACGCTGCAGTTCAAGAGGAAGAAGTCTGAGGTCAGTATACCAGAGATTTCAGAGTCATATCAAAGAAGAATTAGCTCGGGCGTCAGCTTTAGCACTTCATTTACAAACGGCTCGGTTCTTGCGAAACGGGGGTTTCAAGCGCCTCCTCAGGCAAAGAAAAATCCCATGGCGCATAACAGCCGGGCTATTTTGAATGCTGGGATGACACCGCTGTCTGCTCCGATGCATCTGGCGCCTTCAAAGTACGGCTTCAACCCACAAAATTTCTCTGCATCCACATCTGACAACATGTATTTTCAGCATGTGGCATCTGCATCACCATTTCCTGCGAACAATGGCGGTTTCAGACCCAGCAGAGGGAGCGTTGTATCAGACTACACACAGTTCTCTGCTCCGTCCCCTCCACTTTTCGACGACACTTCGAAACGTCCGTCGTTTGCCGTCCCAAGTGACTTCGATAATTACGGAGGCGCTTGTAAGTCTGATGGTGATCTCGCGTCTCCGCGAAAGGATGAAGACGACATGGAAACGGACGACTTTTTCAAAAACTACACGTCGCTACATAGCGAGGTTTCTGATGAGACCACATCACCCGAAACGGCGCTTTTGAGTGATGTGGGAGGCAAGTTGGAAATCAGACCTCTGAACACGAAGTCCTCACTAACACATGGGCTCAAAAGCGAATTCCAATCAAACGGGCTCAGCGGGCAGTCAAACTGCTCCTCTGATCTCGATTGGCTAAAATTTGATGTATAGAACAAGTACCCTGGGCTTTTCCACAATCGAACCCCAATATTTCTTGAGGGAGGCATCGAGACCCTTGCATACCTCGGTTGGTTTCCACACAGATTGCGGAAATTGTTTATAGTAACCCCAATAGATGATTCACGAATGAGCGCGGTAATTACACCAATTTTGTAATTTCGTAATTGTGAGGGACGCGATGCCTGCCTTTGGTCAGTGATCGTAACCACGTTGCAGACCTAATCCTGAAGGTTGCAGTAACCTGCCTAATTAGGCCAGTCAGCTCCTAAGCAGGCTGTCTAGTTCCTAATTATGATGGCTTACTCTCGACTGGGACAGCTAGCTCCCGACAAGGATAGCTAGCCTCAAATTAGGCTGGTTCGCTCTCATTTGGGTAGCCTGCTCCCTATATCGTTTGATTAGCTCCAACTCATCGTCTCTTCTAGACTTATCCTGGGAACTTTATAGATCGGTCCTTTCTCCCACTTCGAGTAGTTGAATGGCCATTTTAAATTCAATACACATTATTGATAACTATCAATGCTGTTCTCTCAACATGAACCCAACAGTGATAAGGGCCGAATAAATAAATGAGTATTCTTTACTCAGGAGGACAGATGGCTGCTCAGTATCTCTATAAGTGAACACATATTTCTCAAAAGACTTACGATTATTGAGGCCCAAAAGATTAATCACGAAAGTACTGGCTACATTTCGAACTTCATTTATTTTTTTTTTTTGAATTGCAAATGTCCCGGTATTGGATATGTAGTTGCACTTATCACATGCGAATTGCATATAAGACTTCACGGCCACGTTTCTTTTGGGATTTCCGGAGACGTGTGCTAAGGGCGAGAATAATAAATAATTTATTGTAATAGTAAATTGCTGATCATCGCTCCTAATTGAAAAAGATCACGTGATCTATGAGCTGAACAAAAATTCCAAAAAGTTTCTAATTCTTCCCTTTTGTCGAAAAAATCGCTGTTTATTAAAATTGCATGTCGGGCCAAAGCCACGAGGTCTCGCTCGCTCGCTCACTCGTACAGGGTGCCGCGCGCCCAACGCCGCCAACGACGATTCCGACCGCGATCTTCAAATCCTGCATATGGAACCAATTCTATATAAGTGGCGGTTGCCCATCGTGAAATTTTTTTAACCCCAAAATTAAAGAATAGAAAATGGCTACCCCTGCTTCCAACTACAAAGTTTCCGACATCTCTCTTGCTGCTTTCGGCAGAAAGGATATTGAGTTATCCGAGAATGAAATGCCTGGTTTGATGTACATCAGAAAGAAGTACGGTCCATCTCAACCATTGAAGGGTGCCCGTATTGCAGGCTGCTTGCACATGACGATTCAGACCGCTGTGTTGATCGAGACTTTGACTGCTCTCGGTGCTGAGGTTACTTGGACTTCCTGTAACATTTTCTCCACGCAGGACCACGCCGCTGCCGCCATCGCCGCTGCCGGTGTTCCAGTGTTCGCTTGGAAGGGTGAGACTGACGAGGAATACTTGTGGTGTATTGAGCAGCAATTGTTTGCTTTCAAGGACAACAAGAAGTTGAACTTGATTTTGGACGACGGTGGAGACTTGACCACCTTGGTCCACGAGAAGTACCCCGAGATGTTGGACGACTGTTTCGGTTTGTCTGAGGAGACCACCACTGGTGTGCACCACTTGTACAAGATGTTGCGTGAGGGCAAATTGAAGGTTCCAGCCATCAACGTCAACGACTCTGTGACCAAGTCCAAATTCGACAACTTGTACGGATGTCGTGAGTCGCTTGTCGACGGTATCAAGAGAGCTACCGACGTCATGATTGCCGGTAAGGTCGCTGTCGTCGCTGGTTTCGGTGATGTTGGTAAGGGTTGTGCCATGGCCTTGGCCGGTATGGGTGCTCGTGTCATCGTCACTGAGATTGACCCAATCAATGCCTTGCAGGCTGCTGTCTCTGGTTACCAGGTTGCCCCAATGGAGGACGTTGCCTCGATCGGTCAGATCTTCGTCACGACCACTGGATGCCGTGACATTATCACCGGTGAGCACTTCTCTCAAATGCCAGAGGACGCCATTGTGTGTAACATCGGTCACTTCGACATCGAGATCGACGTCGCTTGGTTGAAGGCCAACGCCGAGTCCGTGGTCAACATCAAGCCTCAGGTCGACAGATTCTTGATGAAGAACGGTCGCCACATCATCTTGTTGGCCGAGGGTAGATTGGTCAACTTGGGTTGTGCCACCGGTCACTCTTCCTTCGTCATGTCCTGTTCCTTCTCCAACCAGGTTTTGGCCCAGATCGCATTGTTCAATGCTGAGAACGAGTCCTTCAGAGCTGAGTTCCCTGAGTTCGGAAAGAACGGTAAATTCGACGTTGGTGTTCACTTGTTGCCAAAGATCTTGGACGAGACTGTTGCCAAGTGCCACTTGGACCACTTGGGTGCCAAGTTGTCTGTTTTGAGCGACAAGCAGGCCGAGTACTTGGGTATTCCTAAGGTTGGTCCTTTCAAGGCCGAGATTTACAGATACTAAGTGTTTGCACGATAGGCTGACTCCTTGAAACCGCATCCTTTGTTCCTAGTGACAAAGACATCTTCCTTCTACTTCATCTGCATCAACTGCATTACGATCAATTTCACATTTTTTTTATGACTAATGGTTTTTCAAGTGGGTTCACAATGGTTAAATAAATATATCCTCAACGGAATGTACATATCAATAGAAATTTTAACGAAAGTTGAATTACAAGCTCTGCTCTATGGACATGAGGTTATGTACATCTCCTTAAATCTATGAATTCAGTCCCAACACTTAAATGCGACTATCTTGATTCTTTCCTTTCGAGAAATATTTTCTTGTGAAAAGAGAAACAGATTTCGGTGAACTTGCGTATTGAGGTATCTGAGATGAGCAAAAGTCCGAGTAGGGTACCGCTCCCATTTCTCGATGGCTTATAAAACGTTTAAAGTCGTAACCTATAAATGTTTCGCTAAAAGCGTTAGCTGTGCTTCTAGACTAGATCGTAGGATGAGAAAAAAGAAGATAACTTTCATTTCGTCGCTAGATCAAGAGGCGATGATGGGCGCAAAACCTAGCCATGACGTTCCAAACTTGTTATGACACCAGCGAAATCCGAAAGATGCTTTGCTTGTTTTGCAACTAAGTCACTCTCCTCCATAGATACTGAGCATATTGCAAAAAGATCACACAAAGTGAGTGAATGTGTGCTCACACCTGCAGAGCTTTGGTCAAACAGAGCTGTCAATAATCCAGTTTCGTATCATCGAATTTGTAGACAGGTGTTTTGCCCCAAATGAAGATTCACAAACTGAGAGTTTACCTCTCAAACTGTCATAGCGAATGTCTACGACCTCGTTACTTTTCTCATTTCTTCAAGCAAATAATCACTCAATTTGATAAGGCCTGCTCCATTGCAAATTCGATATAAGTCGTTTTTCTCATAGCTTCCGGGAACGATTTTGCCTGAATCATCGACCAAAACGTAGCCAAATACATCGTCAACGTTAGGCGTGCGTGCGTACTTCGGAATTTCACGAAAGTCATAAATTGGCATGAATGTCAGGGCATTTGCTCCCGCTTCCATGATAAAAGTGAAATCATGATGAATGCCATTCTGGATCGTTTGATGAAGCAATTCTAAGAATTTCTTGTTCGCTTGGAAAGTTCCCGGATTAACCTGTGTCGTAGGCGAGAAGCCAACCGGAATATCTCTAGCTCTTTCCGATAGCGTTGCCGCGTACGTTCCTGCTAAGTCGTGGAGAAAAATCTGATCATTTTTAGCATATTTAGAGTAGCACCTTGAGATTATTGAGCAATTTGCACGACGAAACATGATCCTTTTGAATAAATATCGCAAATATAGTACGTCTGGTCATACGCTTCTAAGGTGCGATTGTGCGACCTGTACACTAGCGGAGCATAGACCTGCCCTCACAAATGATGAAAAGAAAGGGTAAAAAAATATCACATGACTCGCTGTTTTGATTTAACTAACAATTCTCCTGTGGAGATAAAATCTTTAATATATCCATTTAGGTTATGAAGCGCACAACACGCATGGACATGCAAAGTATTCGCCACATTCAACAGTCATAATTCATCATTGCGAGTTTCTAATACAGTGGAGAAGGTATCTTTACTTCAAACTGCTGAATCTCAGTTTCGTGCCTGAAATTTTCGGTATTTTTGTACATAATTTGTAGGAAATATGCTTTACATCTCTAAACGCATCAAATTATAACACAAGCCATTGAACCCACAGTGCAAGATGCTCAAGAAGGGACAAGAGCGTTTTGATAGGTTTGATTCATATTTGTGGATTCGAGAGGACAGAGTCGTATGCACTCTTAATAGAAGAGCATACTTTAGTCACAGAACCAATTCAGCGGGGAAATTCTCGGCTACTCCTGGACCAGTATATCCAGGTCTGAGTCCAATTCGTCACTTTCACTTTCTTCATCCAGATCAGAAAGAGAAGAATTTCCGCCCTCCGAAAAGTTCTCACTATCCTCCTCGTCCCCGAAAAACTCGTCAAGGCTCTGCAATTGATTAGCTCCAGCTCTTGATACTGGACTATCAATCTTTGTTTGATTATGAATCAGTGAAATGATCGAAAAATCGCGTTTTCCTGAAAAGCCACCATTAAAACTGTTGGTTGAGGTGCCACGAAGATTTCTTGAGTCATCTCTGATCGACAGGGGAGGCAATTTAGTTTGATCTGACCACATTGGTTTCTGCATGTAGCGAGTCATAGCCGTTCGATCTTGAGAGTGCATATCTAAATTAGGCGGTGTTTTGGGGGATTGCAAGATTAGATAAGCTAAGTGATGGTTTGTCTCATCTTTAAAAAGCTCATCAAGCATTCTGGCCTTATCTCTTGTGGTTGTTGAGATGTCGTAACGCGCTAGGTGTAAAACATGTTGGAACATTTTTTGAGCAATCGAAGGTGAAATATTTTCGTTGGATGATTCGGCGGCATTTTGTAACTCATAAAGATAAGACTTTGCAGCGAGAAGCAATAATTCAAACCTAACTTTCTCTGATTCTTGAGCATAGGTTTTCAATAAGTGACGCAAGACATCTGGCCCGACAAGATTCTTAGTCAACTGCGTAAACTCCCCAATGACCCAAATGACGCTGGCTTTTGCCTCTTCATTGCTTTCCAAATTAGTGCTCTGAAGCATCAAAGAGAGCCGGTAAATGAATTTGATGATCTGTTCATCGGTTGAGGTCTGTATTTGCTTTTTTTGTAGGAGAGAACGAACGACCTTCAATAACTCTGCCAGAATCAGGAACGCCGACTTCTCCCCCACTTGTAACAAACACCAGTTAAGAATCTTGTCTAACCAGACGCTAGACTTTTGGCAACATAATCCAATCGCCGTCACTGCTTTCTGCGCGATTTCTCCGCGGAAGTCGGCAGCGTTGTATTGCAACTCCTTGATAATAAGTTTGGCATTGTCATCAGTGAAAAGAGTGGGAAGAATTTGGAGCTTGAGGGATGCAATCTCAATTGAGTCTTGTGGTTGTAGAAAGAACTTTCTGACGTGTCTTTGGTAGACTTCAGGAACAATTGCTGCGAGGGTGGAAATGAGTTGCAAAAAAATGATTTTCTCTGGCCCTTCAGTGAACGACGTAAAATTTTTGATAAGAACTAGAGGAAACCCACTTTCTGTCACGTGCATTGGGGTTGCTACCAGCAAAAGCGCTCGAACAGCAGATATTACGACCATGTTGGATGCACAATGGACGAGCGTCTTCAAGGCTTGCACAAGTAAAGTGAGATCTTTGTCCATCTCACACTCGTAATTGGAAGGTAGTTCTTCAAGATCGTCAGGGAGTTCAATTACAGAATTGTCTGGTAAGCTGATTTTTGGACGAGGTACAAATTTTCGGCAGTACTCGACTAAGACATCAATTAGAAGACACTTGGACCACTCATCGAGATCGCCTAACAAGTGCACATATCTTCTGTAGTTAGCGTGCAAGGGGGCCCACGTTTTGCTCTCCAGAAGTCTTAGGAATCGGGGTTTCACTTTCACGAAAACTTTGAGGGAGGCACTCACCACTAAAGGATGAGGGTCGTCCATCAATTTCGTCAAATGACTCAAAAGTTGAAGTTGATCAATTCCATCAATGGAGCATGCTGTACCAATTGCCAACGCGGTGGCTGCCCTCACCTCTGGCAGACGATCCGAGAGAGTCCGTTTGATGCACAAAAGTATTAACGACGCGATCTCTGGAATACGTATTCCACCAAGCGCTCTAATACTGGCACTACGTACATGTGGGGTTTTGTCGCTCAAACATTTCTGTACAGAATTGATTGAGAGTAGCGCAGTGTCGGGCTCGATTTCGGCGTATTTCTCCACATATATCATTACGAGCGCCCGGACTCGTGCATTGGTCAGGGTGATATTTTTCACCACATCAGCGAAGTAAGCCGATCCCTCCTCACCATTGGCGATGAGCGCAACGACGCATTTCATGCCATTGAGAACCTCTCGATCTAGTCTTGAATTGAGAAGCTTTGAGATTTCCTGGGGCCGTTTTGACGTCGGCGTTTCCGTGAGCCGAGTGGATGCGGTCACGGCAGCCTCATACGTGATGTCCCGAGCAGATTCAATGATCGACGAGATTTTTGCGATTGAATCGGCCATGCTATAATAAAAAAAGCGGTTTGAGGACGACGCGATAAGATCAGCCAAGGTCATTTTCTAAAGGTTGTCGCGCACCCTCACGATCTAAAACGGATACAGTATGAAACTGTCACGTGAATCTCTGGGCCAAATACAGGTAGCTAAAGCATGATGGAAATAATATTTCAAGTAATAAATAAATTTATACGTCAGAATGTAAAACATTGGAGACGTTTTGAGATCGAAATGAGTATTCTATGATTATACTCGGAGTGCGAGAAGGAAGAACTACAAGAAGAACGAGCGCAGGTTCCCCCAATCGAATATATTCGTTTGTCAACGCATATTTATCGGTTGAGATCTTTCAAGAAAGTCAAGCTATTTTTTAAAACTCGTTGCCTTCTTCGCGGTTGCGGTTTGTGTCATCATGCTGTTTTTTGTGCATTGGCTATTGCTCTCCACGACTTTGGGGAAATATTTAAATAGCCTTTCCTCGCATGGATGCATTGCTGCGAAAACCCACGCAATGTTTACTTCATATGACTGTTTCGGAAGTTACGAGAATGAGACATTCAAATTGGTTTTTTCGAGCTGACGTTCGCAAATTTCTGTCTTTCTGAATAGAAAAATAACATTCTCGTTGCGTCCTGGTCAAAACTCGATCGCGGTTCATAACATCTCCATTCAGAGACGTGAATTTTGATCTGATTAACCCAACTGGATTTCATTGTGGCATGCTTGAAATTTAGAATAATAGTTTCCAGAAAGCACATTAACATCCTTCGGCCTTAGTCTCCTTTGATACGCTGTGCCGCAGCCTTCATGCGCTTACCCATTCCTACATCCTTTCTGTAAGAGATGTACTCCTGAGGAAAGAACTCGCCAATTGTGGTTTGTTGTCCGTCTGTTCTCACTCTGTTCATGTTTCGAATCAAAGGCACCATCACCTCGTCAACTTTTTCTTGTGACCAGCCAACATTGAACATCAAAAAGCTTCTTATTTGATTGAGCAGAGGCACGCCCCACTTGAACTCAGACTTGTCGCGATCTACGTCAGGTAGCTTGTACGCATCGACAACAACCTTGTCTGGAAAACTTTCTGAAAGATGAAGTTTTCCTGTGCTTACTCGACTGAGCAATGTTTTTTTAAGCTTAGTATCGTCGCTCGACTTGGGCTTCGAGAGAATTTTCGTAGACTCGTCGAACCATTGCTTGAACAAATCTAGACTGCCAAATTCTGCTAGTATTTCCATTGCCAACACGGGACCAACACCCTTCACTCCCTCTGTATAATCACTTCCCAACAAAAGAGCAAGCTCGATGAGCTTCTTTTGATCAAGTCCCATTGTATTGAAGATATCCTCAGCAACATAGCACTCGACGTAATGCTTCTGATTGAACATATTTTTGTAAATGCGGCTCCCGCCAAAAAGAAAACAGTCACTGTCATCAGTGACGATACCATCGACAAGACCTAATCTATACAATTCTGCACATTGGGCCTCGGCTTCCATGGGCGCTGTTATGTATGGAATTCCGAACCGCTTCAAAAGCTCTTGTACGTCGTTGATCATGGTTTGCGTGACTTCTTCTGCATCTCGTTTGGACTTTTGTAACTTTTCTTGTAAAAGTTGCTCATTACTTATTCTTGTATGAATTGGAACTTTGTCGGTTTGGAGACTAGACGTGAAAAGTGCGTGATCTTGCTCCTCTTCCTGAAGCTGCCTTGCTAATTCCTCTTCGTCTTGTTCTTCAAGCGCATATTCGAGAATAAAGGGCTGCTTCCTCATTGTATCTGTCAGAGATGGTTGAACACTATGATTTTCTGGTATTTTCGAGGGGGAATCTATCTTTCTTGGGTGCCCAGTTTGAACGTTATTTTCCTTACTAATGGGTGAATTTCTTGTTTTGTTTTTTCTCTGTTCAGACTTCTCTTGCGATCTTACATTGTGTTCCAGCGCATTCAGATGCTGAATAATTTCACTGGTGTCGCATTTCTCATTTGTCAGCCCTGTCTTTGGAAGGTTTTTGGTTTTTTCGATAGTAGAACTTTTTCCGCTTGATGGTGCGTCGGTTCTCTGCTCGACTGAGCTCTCATCGGATGAGGCAGGATGAGATGTATCCTGTAATTCTTCAATAATCTCTACATCAGAGTCCTTTTCCTCTTCGGTGCCATTACTTTCTTGATCTAAAGCGCTCTGTTTAGAATTTTTTTCGATGTATTCTTTCGCTTCACTCCACGGAACTAAACCTGCCATTTCATTCTCATCAGCTTTTGAAGTGTCAGAATCGCCTAATGAGTAACCAATGGATGTATGAGGGTTCTTTATGTGAGATGAGTCCTCGAACCACAGCGGTAGCGGGTTCCTGTTCTTTGGTTCGCTGGGAGCATCCGATTCTATAGTATTTTTTGAGTGGTCTTCAGAGCCAAAAGCGGTAGGTTCTTTGTGTTTGCTTTCTGATTCCATACTTTTTGAATCGTCGTCTCGCAGTGCAAATAGAATAGAATCACCGAATTCAAACTCCGGTACGCCCTCTTTCGACTTCTCATGGGAGTAGTCGTTCTTTAACTGCTCAAATTCCTCCTTTGTCATTTGGTTTTGCTCATTTGTCATAGTTTGCTGGTGATTTTCATCATCGGCCTTACTGTTATCCTTGTAGTCCCCTTCATACTGCTCGTATATGGACTCTATTAGAGCCCTGTTTAGTGCGTCGTCCTCTTCACTGTCATCTATGGCTTCAATTTGGCCACTTTTGAGCTCCTTCGCCCCATTTTGAAGCGTAACGTCCTCCAAGTCACTGAAATCGGAGTCATCGGTTGCATGCACTACTTTCGAGTCCTCTTCTTTAACCGATGGTTCTAATTCGCCTTCTTCCAAATCAACAGGATCATCCGTATTCTCCCCGCCTAACGAGAGGGTCCAGCCACCTTCATTTTTAACAAGCATGTACTGCCGATTCTTGTCACCAGCGACCCTTCGCGCTATGGTTCCTGTCTCATCACCCATGCCGCTAACATTCATCAAACTTTGAGTATAGAAGTTCCGTTTTTGTACTTGCTGTATTTGAAATCTTGAAAAATCTTGTTTATTAGGAAACAAATCTTCGAGTTGGTCTTTGGTGTATCCCAATCTTAAACGGGATCGGAGCCTTAAATGATTCAAAATCATATATTGGGTCGCCGTTGGTAGCTCTGCAAACTCCTCAGAAGATGGGTCGACCGTGTCAATATTTATCCCATCCACTGTATCTAAGGAATAATCATCGCCAAGCTCTTTAAGTTCGCTGTCGGGGATGATTCTTTCGTCTCCCTTTCTCACTGTAAACTGCTTCAAGTCTGGAAGATGATACTCGTCTTTTCTGCGGAAAACTGTGGGTACTTTCTCTTGGGTAACCTTCGAGGTGTTCACCTCCTCATCATGATGCATGGGCAAATCATCGAAATAAACCATGTTGCCGTCATTTAAACTTGTAACAGAGCTCGGTGATCTCACGGTTTTTTTGGGGGGTGCTTTTTTGTGGATCTGCATCGCCAAAAGTTTTTGAGCCGTACTGGCTGCAGTTTCTTTATTCCCTTGTCGCCTTTCCCTCCTAGCTTGAATCACTTGTCGCTTCAATGGAGGCGCGCCTCCGTCAAAGACAAAGAGCGGAAGGATTCCGTAGAAGAGCATCTTGCAAATCCGGCGAAAAAACCCAACCACGTGTGTTTGCCCCAAAGCATTACCTTCTTTGTCCCTAACCGCCTTCATGAACTGATAGATCCAGATGGATGCATCTACCGCAAGCCGCTTACGCGAGAGCGCCTCAAGCTTCACGGGACGTGCCGCAGGGCCAACAATATCCCATAGAGAATTGACACCCATCTGCAATTGGTGTCAAGATTCCTTTGTAATTGAATTATTGGTTAGTAGTTAGCGCGGGGCAAAGGTCGTACGTCGAAGTCTTGTATGGGGTGCGCTTTAGTTACAGGAATGGAACCGAATTAGCAATCTAGTGCGGGGCAGTTAAATGGTTGCGACGCCTGAGGTTTTTACTTGTGAACCTCATCGGTCCATTTAAGGGGTGAAAATGAGAAGAATGACATTTTTTTTATATCTGGCGAATTTTGAGTTCCAAAAAATAAATGCATTTGTGCGTCTTTTTATGACCCTGTTGCTTTCCGGTTGCACATACATATTCGCATTGGCCCCAAACCCTCATAAGCATTTGTGGCCTTGCATCCTCTGGTTTCTTTCTGTGAGCATGAATTCTTCTTTCAATCAAAACAAAGCCACAGGCGTTTACCTCAGACATTCAGTCTCCCAACCCGAATTGGATTCCAGGCCGAACGCTGATCAGGAAAATGGACACGCTGGTGTTCACGTCGCGTCGGCTCACCTCATGAATCCACCAAAGGCTGCAGCTGCAAACCCCCAGCCCACCAGCAACTTGCCAGCTTCGTTCAATCCTCGAGAAGCTAAAAACATGCCTCTCATTGAGAAAATTACAATGTGGCTCTACAATATTCCTTGGTATCAGGGCGCTGACGGCACATGGTATCTGGAGTGCTACCCCGGACATGCCTCATCTGACGAAGATTCAGATGATTTGAAAAGCACCCCAGATGATCAGGATATTTTCGAGCAGCAAGCTCGGCAAATTACCAGGATGATAACGAAAAGCTATCTTTACAATGGAGAGGCGATCGCACGTCCGTTGACGGATACTCTGGAGTTAAGCTACCAGCGGTACTCAGATGATGGTTATCTATGCCGCTATGCTCGAATTGAACTCGAGGAAGATTCAGATTTCACATAATTATAAAGCTATTCCCGATCTATGTATTTGCTCTCTCGCTGACAAAAAATCACATCCAGATGTCCAACTCCTCAATCCTGTACGAGTCACTTTGCGTGAACTCCATTTTTTCAAAGCGTGGGTAGTATGGAACGATGCTGTCGCAATTCTGGACGTATGAGCTATTGAAAACCCTCCAATAAGGAGCCCTGACTTTGCGCGCTGCTTGAAATAACCCGGCCCATATATAGTTGAAGAACACACCCGGCCCTAGAACAATGCGAAGTGCATCCAAACATTCGAATATCCTGATTATCACATGGGGCGATGTTTCATAGATATTAGGCAACACAAGGTTTAAAAAGTGGATAAAAATTTCCTGGTTGACATCATGACCAAGACCGTAGCAGTTTAATGCCAAGTGTCGTACAACTGTAGCTGCTGTCTGCCGGTGTACTTGATCTCTATCTGTCAACGCATCCTCTAGCAACGGCGTGATTGAAAAAAGGTAATCTTTTGATGTAGTTCCATCAAGATACTCAAACAAAAAGTTCAACGCCTTGAGAACGCCATTTTGAACATTCTTGTCCGGGACCCTGTATTCGTTAATAAGGGCCGGCAAAACAGTGAAGGGTGAGCATGATTCCGCTACGATTCCAATTGCCACTGCAGTACACACACGAAGCTGACGTTCTTGAACATTAAGATTGTTGAGAAGCATTGCCAAGACATCCTGCGGTCCGATCGTTTTGGAAATATCTCCAAATGTGGCATTGGCTTCGATCCTTATTCTTTTCTTCTGGGACTTGAGCATATCAAGAAGATCAAAGCAGACTCTCATCCACTCCCTGGCGTTGATAGACGTTGCGTTTCCTTTCGCTATCAACCCCACAAGCTTAATACACTGTTCCTGAACCTTCTCTTGTCTGTTTTTCAAAATCGGTGTTAGTGTGGGAAGAAGGATATTAACAGATGGATTTTCCAAGGTTACCAAGGAATCCCGATCCATTGTATTGATGCAAGCATACAAGGCACCAATGATGGACCCAAGAACTTCGGGGTAAACCTCGCCCAACAGTTCGTACAAAAAGAGAATGAGCTTCTTTAAAGTTGTGTTGTCGCCACGCGAGCAAAGCCTCAAGGGTTCAGCAATCACTGATATGAGGTCCGCGGACTGTTGCCGTATCTCTGGCTCGTTACTTTTGAGTCTGTAGAGAATTGAACTCAAGACTGTACTCACATGCGGCTGAAGCCTCAATCCAAGAGCGCGACACATGGAATCGAAGGCTTGTAGGTAGATCGTGGATGACTGAGTCTGTTCTTGATAGGCATAAAGAAGCGCATCCACCAAATTGGAGTCGAATTGACTGTTTAATCCTACGATAGAATCTGAGCAATTGGTGAGGATTTTGTTGAGCGCGTCGCAGGCCATTTTCCTGAGATTTTCATTCGCATCCTTGGCGAAGGGAATTAGCTTTTCTAGAAGCCCTGGTGCATCGAGCCTTTTGGCAAGCATGAAAGTTGCGTCAATTACTAGTCTTGATAATTGTGAAGAGTCCAGAGCAACCCTTCTATTCCAGAATCCTTGCAAAAAGGGATTGATGATTTTCCGATGGAAATCAGGAAAAAGACTTTTGGATAGCGGTAAAATCCGTAATACACGTAAAAGAGATTTTTTCATTTCATCGTCCGGATTGGAAAATTCTCTTACCATTACTTGCATGAGCTCGCGTGCATAGAAGTTTGCGTATTCAATGTATTGCGGATTGTGCGACATCAAGGGCACGATCGATCCAATGGCTCTCAAAAATGCCGCTAATCCACGGCCTCGATGATGTTTAAGGCCATCCCAGGTAGGTTCTAAGATCAGTTCAAACGATTCAATACCATATGGGTGAACAGCTTCAGCTAGATGCGCAATTGTGTTTGCTGTGGCCACTCTCACTTGTAGCAACTCGTCGGCAATTCCGGGATTCAAAACGTCCACTATTTGGGGCAAGTGAGGAAGAATCAAGGCCCCGCGACCACTGCCTGAAGAGATACAAATATGATGGATAGTTCTTATACCAGTGTGACGAGCATACCAGCTCTTCTTTGATTTGATCACAGCTTTGATGAAGGGTAATACCTTTGCAGTGCCTAAAGTGGACGCAACGACAGCCAAAACTCGAGCCGTCAAGTTACGCACATACTCATCCGAGTGGTCCAAGTCGGGCCGAATACTCGATACAATGTTGGCAAACCCCACCGCACGTGATAGACTAGCAATCACTTCGCGCGATTGCAATCTGAGCGTAACATCTTCATCGATCAACGATGGCGAAATTGCGGTTATAATTTTGTGCGTGTAGGGTTTCAAAAACAGTTCAAATGGGGTAAGTAGTCTTCCTACTAATTTTGTGAGGACATTCCGGTCGGCTTCGTCGAGACTCGGCTCGAGCAACAACGGAAGAACTATCCCGAATAAGGAAGAGGGGCCAAATTCATTTGCACCGGCAGTAACGGACCGCATTGCCTTTTTTCTTGCGATTTGCAGACCGTTTTTGATCTTGAAAATCAATTCTTGTGCCTTCAAATTGATTAGGTCTGTGGCATCCATGCTATCTCGATCTGCATTCACAAGCGCTGAAAAATGCTTGACATCCTCTTTCAGCATCGGTATACCGGCGTACTCCAAAAGAGCATCATTGTATACTGTAGCTTGCGATTGAACCTCTGGAATACTATAGAGCGTCGTTGCTGAGCTGCTGGTACCATAGCCCTCGGGTACCGGTGCCACGACATATCCTTTAGGGATTATATGATCGAGCAAACTGTCAGATAGTTTAACACCACTTGATACTGGCACATTCTTGTCCTTGTCAAGCTTGGCTAATGAGCTTTGATCGTTACTTACGTCTTGTGATTTGCCTTGGTCAACGAGAGAATCTGTATCCAGTTCCAGTTTCGTCATTATTTTAACCCTTTTCACGTGACGATCGCCTTCTTCGTTCATCTTTGCGTGTCTCGCTTCTGCCAATTCCGCCATCCGTTGCAGGTACGTCTGCGCGTCTGAAATATCAACAGTTCGATTGTGTTTCTGCTTCTTGTAATCATCTTTAGTAGCGACATGCCTCGAAATATCTTGCGAGTCCATTCTACTCAGTAGCAGCATGGGCGATGAACTGAACGAGCTCGGCATCGGTTAAGGGCAAATAAAGAGGGTTCTGCGCGATGCGTGGGATCAAGGATAATTTCGTCAGTTCGCCGAGGATTTCGAAGTTTAATTGATGAGAGCAACGAATTGATAATTTAAAAAATCACAATTTTCTCAGAGTTTTACAGTTTCTGGATCTCGA
This sequence comes from Metschnikowia chrysomelidarum, assembly GCA_030582795.1. NCBI lineage: Eukaryota > Fungi > Ascomycota > Pichiomycetes > Serinales > Metschnikowiaceae > Metschnikowia > Metschnikowia chrysomelidarum. The sequence continues at coordinate 43,965 of JAJMGZ010000245.1, read as the reverse complement.
ATACTTGCCGCTCCGCTATTCATTCAGTCCAAGGCTTGTTTCGTCACGTGACAGGCTCTATCTAATTGATGTGCTCACCTAAAAATGATAATACTGTTTCACTTCGATAATTTGATGCCTTGCTTGGATATTAAGATATAGTCACTGATTTCTTTGCTTTTACTATTTCCTTTTTTCTTTCTTTTTTTATTTGGAAATCTACGATAAATCACCGTTGTTCTGCATCTCATCTCGCATTGCGCATCTCTGCACTCCATCAAGGCTCGAGCCGAGCCGAGCGGGTCTCAAAATCATTTTGTTTTGTCAAAAGACCAGCACACTTCGATTGTGAATAATGACATCGCATCCGTCTCTTGTGCTTTTAAACAGACATTTGGCACTCAAGGAAAACTCGCCTTTCACTCTTATTTTAGATTCGTTGGCCCAATCTGCACGTCCTCTTCTCCGAGAGTTCACTCACAAGTTTAATGGCCCCATAGTGTATCTTTCCTTCGAAACTACCACAAGACCCAATTATGCCACCGAGTACAAGGACTGCTCATGTGCTAGCCTACAGGATATAAAGGAATTTTTAAATTCGGTGTTGCCTACAAAACCTCTTTTCAAAACCCTTGTCATTATTGACTCAATCAATTATCTACCGGCCAATTCACATGCCTCTTTCATCTCGGGAATTGTTCAGCCATCTATTGCAGTTGTAGCTTGCTACCACACAAATGTTCCTGATTCTCGTACCTCTGGTTATCCACTGCCTGTGAAGCTTTTGTCGTTCATAGCTCTGGCCATTTTCGAGGTGGAAACACTTCATGACGGCGATCGCGAAGAGTTAGACAGTAAAATTTCCCGATTTTGTCTCCTTGCAAACCCAACGTTGAACCTGAACAAATTCAAGTTGAACTTTACCAGTCGCCGAAAGTCAGGTAAGTCCACAACGAGCTCTTTCATCGTGGACTCAGAGGCGCATACCTGCCAACTATTCGAACCTGAAATTAGCAAAAATCTGCAGGACGATGAGGAACTTCTAAAGGGATTGACCACATTCAATTTGACCACTAATACCAAACAAAAGTTGGCAAGGGAACAAGTTGACCTACCGTATATGGAGGCGCAAACAGAACTAGGTAAGTTTGGGGGCGCCATTGTTTACGAGTTTGAGAAGGATGACGATTACGATGAGGAGGATCCATATGAAGACCCATTTTGAGTGCATTTTTAATCTTCGAAAACTTTAACAGCTCATTTTTTCAAGTTATTAATAATGGTCGACAGATATCTCAGGTTGTGCATTTTTCTGGCATGCCGCATTGTGATTTCCACTGAAGTTTCTCGAATTTGGCTTTCCGATTACTCTTCTTTTTGATTGATACAACAGATCAAAAAATGTTTTCTAACAGGTAATTTAACCCATATCCAACTGTATAATAATTTACATATGTCTTTAATATTCAATCATGCCTAGTTATGAAACTGACAGGCCCCGGAGACAATACCAAGTGTCGAACCACGAGCTATCTCATGCTAAAGACATTAAAATAAATATTTGGGAGACAGACAGCGTATTATACTGAAACAATTTGGAAGTGGAAGGATTATCCGGGAAAAATAAAAAGAGAAGCCCGATGCGGGGCTCGAACCCGCAACCTTTTGATTGACCTTATGATGTTTAAGAGTCAAATGCTCTACCGATTGAGCTAACCAGGCCTTGATGTTTCTGGGGAATGAGGCAGCAAACTACATCCAAGCGACTTTTTCACAAATTAGTTTCTTGCCCTGGCGAACGGTTGAAAAGGCTTTTACTTATTTTTCACATTCATAATGTATATGGAAATCGGGCCTCCTGAAGATATGAGCTTACTCCCGCGTGGGGTGGAGTAATTAGGGGTTTCGACAGCCACATACACAAATTCGATAAATGCTGAAGCTCTAATCTCGCTAATCGCAAGGGAAGCAATGATTAAGGCCGAGAACATGAAAGAGTTCAAATCTTCATGACTTAGTGCGTCTCTATGGTAGTATCGCAGAAGTGTAATCTCTATCTACCGCAGTTTTGACCACTTTTATATGTTTTAATTTCTAGAATATGGTTATAAGAAGCAGGTTGCTGGCCGATGTGGTGGCCTGTGCCGAAATTCGGCATGGGGCTACACGCGGTGAGACACTGGGCTCAGGTTTCAATTTATAAACATCATCGTGGTAGAAGATTTTCTAATATAGTTTTCTTTTAAGTATAGGTGTATCAAGCAAAAAAAGTGCTGTTCGCATTGAAATCATAGCAAGGCATGATTCAAGCTTTTAAATATCAATAATATTATGACTTTTCGTCGAAGGGGGGCAGAAATGCTGGCCAGCCGCACCCCTGAATCTAGTGCATCAGATTATTATCATAGCTGGCCATGATAAGAGGTTGATACGCTATTATTATAACTATTTTATGGTTTTTGCTGAAGTGTGCGATACATTTAAAAGGCGCCCTCTGATCAGATATATTAGCTAAAAGAAATGAAATCCAAAACTATCTCCCAATTTTGTGTTAAGTAACAGGGTGATCTCGCCTCAAATTCATCATACAAAAAACACAATGAGATGATAGATTAAACTTACCTATTCAATTACTTCTCTCCATTCCTCAAATTATCGCTCTTCTTGCGATTCTTGAATGCCTGAATTTTTGCTTTCAATTGAGCGAGTTTCCCATTCTTTGCCACTTCTTCAAATTCCTGCTCAGTGACTACCTTCTTGGTCAATAAATTGAAAATCGTCCCGAATGCAAGAGCCATAACGGTACATGTCAAGATTATGACGTTGTATGGCATAGAGAAGTCCGGAGTTGGAAGCGTTAAAAGGAGACTTGTGGAGCGAAGTTGATAGCTTGTCGCACCCTCCGCATCTAGCACCTTCACGATAGCTGGAGCAATAGCAAACCCATGGTTGGCATCTGGTGGATATTCAGCGTACAATAGGAGGGACTTGTCGAATTGATAAGTAAGAGTGATATCCTCATTCGGAGGAATGCTGACCTCTAATTCCAAATGACCAGGTCTCTTTCGATCGATTGCACACGAATATAATTGCGACTTTATGTGTCCTCTTCCTTCGACAACAAGTGTATGGAGGTAAACCCTCATAAACCACGGTAAGGTTTCAGAGTATACTGCCAAAACAGTATCTGTTGATGATGGGTTCTTGAGATTTACTCTCATACCACCTTTATCCTGAGAGTACCCGGTAAATGACCGTGAAACGGAAATTGGGGGTTGCTCTGGGCTCACAACAGTGTTTGAGTTTTCTGATTGAAACACAACATTAAACTCGTGTGTTCCTTGGAGCTGCTCAGTGTTTTTGGCGTCATAACGCCAAACACTCCCATCGTTCCCTCGCTTCTCGACCTGCGCAGTCCATTTTTGTGAATCTACTTCGACAATTAGATTACTTACGCTAGACGGATTGTCGAAAGCCGCGCCTCGAATTGGCCGCCCGAACAAGCTCTCAAGGTCGAAGTTCAAGCCATCTGGATCACCAAGAGGGAAACAAGTCCAGTCATCGTACTTCTTCGTATCCTTGTCGCAACGCAACTTATTTCCTGGGATGGGGCGAGGGATTCCACCTTCTTCGTTTCGACGAAGCAGGCGTGCGACATCGATAACATGATACACGGTTTCTCTAAGCTTCAATGAGCATGATTCGTTGTCGCACTCAGTATTTATGTCAATGCCCATCGAGTGCCACAAGGAGTCGTAGAGCTTGTGCCCATTTAAAAGTGACGACACCCCCGCTTTACCACGAGTTGGAAGCATTTTGAGAAAAGGAGTCAAGTTTTCCGTGCAGACCGGTTCATCTGGTAGAGCAGCTCGCAAAAGAAATAGGCTGTTGCGGGAATCTGCGGAGACTCCCGAGGCCCGTAAATCTTGCGCATCGTGACGCGGGTAGGTGGTGATAGTTTCGTCAATGAAATTTAACAGGGCACAAAAAAACCCTGAGAGCGATTCTGCTAATTTTATCCAGTTCTCGTTGGCTTCTGACAAATTAGCAGCCTCAATGACTGCTGATAGTTCCACGCCCGTGCCGCCACTCAGTGCACCGTCTCCTGGTAACTTGCCCCACGAGCCCGCGTCCCACCATCCCTGAGTAAATCTCAAATTCAACTGACGCGTATTGGTTGCGCGTATTACAGGTTCTATTGACTTCGGAAACATTCCGTAGTGATGAGCTGAGCTTTTTCGGCTGGAATCTTCTATACTAGGATCTATGTACTCTAAAAGAAACGGCGGCAGCTGAATGTCGAATTCGAACGAGGCCAAGAGCTTGTTCCTAGGTAACGGTCTGATTGTGAGTGATTCATCATGGAATACCGCAGAAATTACCGGAACCGCCAACGCCAATATTGTTAGAAGAGTCATGGTGTCAAACAATCCCATTATTGGACGCTAGTTTGCAGTTCGCCGCGAATAAGGACTGGAGGCGCGTGTAGTCTGTTAAGTTCTCCGCCCCAAACGCGAATGAATCCGATGTAAAGGACATCACAGGTGGAGAGTTAGGACGTTAATTCTTTTGTACAAGAACTGAAGAAAACATTGTTTTCTCTTGGGCGTAAAGCAAAAAGATTTTAATGAGCCAAGTATTAAGAATAAAAGAAATGTTTTTCCACCTAGTTTAAAATTTCCTCTCCAGCCGGAGCGTAGTGCGCATAATCTTCGCTGCAAATTGAAAAATGGTAATTTCACAGCGCAACCGATAAAGAAAGAGGCGATTTAAATTCTACGTATAGCAAATCCAATTCAGCGATTTGACGAATCAAAACTCATAATCAACATAATGCATCTAAGAGCGATATTTCGATAAAGCTTGACTGTATTTGTGCACCATCAAATGTGACCTATCCAAAAGTTGCTTATTGATAACGTAAAACTGGCATATCCAGTGATGGATGTCACCGAAAGATTAAATCTAATAAACTTTATGCGTCTTGTACTAAGCTTTTTGCTACCAAATTAATTCGTGCAAAACAAAATCATATTCAATTAAAAACACCCCCAATTTATACCCACTGCACAAAACCACGCACATAATGTCGAGGGTTCCATTAATAATTCGTGCTGATCAAATTTCATCATTTCCATGTAAAAAGATTTTGAAATAAAAGTCAGCATCTGAAAATGAAAGTCATACGGACCCACATTAATATTCTCATGTCGGATGTCGTCGTATTGGCCAAATCTAGTGTAAACAACCAACGGCGCGGTACTTAGGACTCGCGCTCGATCACAACATCAGACCGCTTGTTTACATTTTGACAAGACTTATTCGTCGGAATTGATGCATGCCCAATTCTCTCAGAAAATTGCATTTTCACGATCAAACATCCATTTATAGCCCCTTTTTTACGTCATACAAGGTTTTGCGAAGTCTTCTGTTGTTCGACTCCATCGCTTTTCAAACAGCGGTAACACAACATCTACCTTTCGAAGATGGATGCACAAATTCTAGAAACTGAAAAAGAAAACATCAAACCATTCATATTCGGACGGTCTGCTCTGAAACTTGGAGAAGCCTTGAGTGAGCAACGTACTCGCTCCCTTCTAACGCATCAACGCGAAGTATTCGAGTCGAAAATCAAATCTGAAGACCTGGACGACCCGCTAAATATTTATTTGGACTACATTTCGTGGACGCGTGATCATTACCCACAAGGAGCCAATTCAGAAAGCAACTTGTTGCCACTACTCGAACGATGTACGTCGCAGTTTCGTGATGTTGTAGTATACAAAAACGATCCTCGGTACCTAAAAATATGGCTCGAGTACGCAGAGTACTCCACCTCGCCGAGAGATATTTTCGTGTATTTGGCCAAAAAAGGTATTGCTCAAGAACTCGCCCTTTATTATGAACAGTTTGCGTCATTTCTAGAGTCTAAATCTTTGGTCAACGATGCAAAAGAGGTATACGAAATTGGTCTTGAAAGGCGAGCGTGGCCCCTCAGACGGCTCGAGCGATCCATGAAACAGTTTAAGGAGCGTACAAAAACCCTGGAATCAAATGGCACAGTGTCAGCAATTACCCATACTATACCAAAGCAACGCTCGCAAATCTTCGCCGTGTGTGACGACGATAATCCCCATCCTAAAAGACTGAAACTTTCAGTGCTAAAGGACAACGAACCGGTCACACTTAGAGAAAAAGTATTTGTGGCGAATGAATCTGCACATATGCCTTTCTCTGAACAGTCTGCATCCGAGAACCGAATAAAATCGAAGCCGTGGGCAGGTGAGTTGCTCAGACAAGCCTATCCTGTTGGTGGTCAGGAAACAACGCAATCAAAGTTCAAGGTATTTTGCGATGACCACAATTCCGACTTTGATATTGAACTACGAGAAGAAAGTGGGGAATACTTCACAATTGTTGATAACTCAGGAAAACCGCGCGAGAAGATATGTGTAAACATGAAATTACTATATCCCGCGAAAGACGACGAACTTTGTCTCAGTGAAATTTTGGCATTATCTCAGATGAAGCCGAATAACTCTGCTGAGAAATTGCCACAAGTCAGCCACTATTCAAGTGGTCTGAAAGTGACAGACGCAAATCAAACGTTCACGATACCTCTCTGTGACAATGAGGCGCCTAAAGAACCATGCTCACCGACTATCACCATGGTATCTCGAATGGCAAATCGGGAAGTATTCGATATGTTTAATGATGCTAAAGGTAACATAGCGCTGTATGAAGAGCCCGGTAAGGATTTGGGGACCTTCACGGATTACGATGGATTCTACACGGAAACCGTAATTGTAAATTCTGCAGAACAAAGCCAACCTGAAACCGCCGCAACCCCGCCAACGGATCACTATGATTCAAGCGGAGGAAGTTCTCCTTTCATGAATGAGCCTATGTAGCGGTTTTAGAATCGACTTTTCTCTCCTTTCGAGTGCGCTGACAAATACAAAAGGCTTGATCAGGCTCACAATTATAAAGCAGAGAAACAGAAAGGAGATCATTTAGATAGAAATAAGAATGACATGAATGTCATTATTGCATAATATAGAAAAAAAAGCTTTTCGCTTAATATTTACAATTTAAATTCAAGTGAAATCAAGATGTTGTCTCGATGGGAGCAACTTTGCGCGGGCGGCGTTGGGCTGAGATCAGATCAAATAGATAAAACTTTTCACATCGCAACGCTCGCGCATATCTCGAAGATCTTTTAGATCTTAACTGTCGACCCATGCCCACAGGACAGAAGATTTTTAATCAGTTTTAATACAATTTTGTTTCTGCTTTACACCACTCTTACGGCAAAAGCAATTAAAAATGACCATTGCATCGATCGTTCGAAAAACTGAAGAAGCCATTCAGCAAAATACACCGTCATTTCACACGAATGTTCTTGTAATCGGCGGGTCTTATGCCGGTCTCGCAACAGTGGTGGCTTTAAAAAACCATCTCAGGGAAAGAAAACGATTGCAAAAAGTTTCCGTCACGATCGTTGAGCCAAAAGCGGGGCTTTTGAATATCTTAGGAATACCGCGGGCAATTGTTGATGTCGAATTTGCCAAGACTCAATTTATTCCACTTGAGAACCTAGAGGATATCACCTTTGATCATTTAATTTCACAAGACAAATATGTCATCGACACGCTAGGCAAAAGCATACAAGTGAAAAATAATGATTTCATCGAAATCACATATGTTCAAGGGAGCGTGACCGATTTGAAACCAAGGGTCGCCACCTATTCATTAAACAATGCGAATGAATCTGGAATTATCGAGTTCAATTACCTAGTGCTTGCTACAGGTCGAAATCGGTCATGGCCCACATGCCCTCTCGCCTTCAATTACAAAAGCTACATGAAGGAGATGTCCGAATTCAAAAGTTGCATCAATTCATGTCAAAGAATCGGCGTGATCGGTGCGGGTGCAGTTGGTATCGAAATTGCGGGTGACATTAAAACGAAGTGTCCTGAGAAAGAGGTATTTTTGATTCATCCACACGAAAAGTTTCCCCCTGAACCTCTTCCAGACAACTTCAAGGATCTCACCAAAAACTCATTGGAGCGCGCAAACGTTCGGGTATTGACTGGAGTAAGAGTAAGCAATGAGCTGAAAGATCACGAGCTAGAGTTCACTAATGGTGAGAAACTCAAAACCGATTATAATTACTGGTGTAACAAGTTTGCAAACAATACCCTGCTTCTTTCAGCTGAGTTGGCCCCATTCGTCTCAGAAAAAAACAATGTCTACGTTAACGAATTTTTGCAACTCACTCATCCTGAGACCAAAGAGCATTATCCTCATATATTTTCCATTGGCGATCTCGTAGAATTGCCCATAATCAAATCGGCTGGCTGGGCGCTCTACATGGGGAGGCAAGCCGCCAATAATATCGTGTCATTAATCTTCGACGGTGTTCTTGTGGAACCAATGCCTGATCTTACACGTATGCCAAAGGGTATGGTGCTTGTTGCCGGAAACAACGAGCTAGTTTCGTCGCTCGATGGCGTCTTGGAATTAAACAACAAGCTGTACGTGGAGGAATACAAAGACTATTGCATAGGCAAGATCCGCGCAACTTTAGGAGCCTAATGTTTGCTACAAACTATTTTTTTTTCGATAATAAACAATAGACTTTTTTATGACAATTTACTCGCATCGGCCTTATTATAGGCGCGATAATCATTTTACGCTCGGTAGATGTGAAAATTGTTCGTGAAGAAAGCATGAAACTTTGCGTATCAAGGAGGTGGAGGAGCTTGGCGATAATCAGGGGACGAAATGCTGATTTCTTTCACGGGCTATCTGTTCTATGTTATCCGAACGAAAAAAGAATGATTCGAAAATTTGTGATTCGTCAATATTTAGATTCTGCAATCACTTGATTATAATCACCTTTATTGAAGACAAATTTCGAATGTGTAGTTTGTAAATAGCGAGGCCTGTGCACTGGGTTGAGAGCCGCATAAAAAAGTGTAGCGGCGCACAACATGGCGCAGCGCCGCGCCGCGCCAGACGCGGGCCTGCCCAGATCAATATCGAGCCTTGTATGGCGGTGCAATCTTGGCATGTTCAAAAGGTTAGGCAAGCTGCTCTAATCCAGAAGGTATAGGGATCAAAAATCATAGATTAAAAATTTTCTCGAACTTCAGGACTATAAGTTCCCTTCATCAGCACATCCTCGAGATATCCATATTTATATTGTCGGATCGAACCCTCCGACACTTCATTATCCTCTTAGCGCCGAACTTTAAAACCATCGCATAAGACACACAACATAAATACCTTATGAACTACAATAATGGCTTAGGTGCCCCACGCGATGAAGCACGATCGAGTCCCGCGCCTCAAGGTAGGAGAAAACGTGGTCTCTCGTTGCGATCGCAGCTTCTTAATAAGGCTCTTGTCAGTCTGATGAACCCATTTGCAGATCTGAAAACGGATCAACCTGTTGTTCCTCTCGCAACCCTTCCATCTCGAATCGAGGAAAACTCCCATGAAATGCCCCAGACGAAGAACACTCCAAGTTTCAGAGTGGACACTCCGGTGGAAGAGCAGGCTCACTATGACGAAGACTACCCAAATCTTGACCAAAAGCGGCTGCTGTTTACCGTCACAAACCTTGACGTTTCGCGATCTACTACTCGGCTAACTTCCGGGAGCTCTGATAATAGCAGTAGTCACGAGGAAATGGATACGGCCAGGGCTCGGAAGTATCGTGAGCGACGCAAAGCTAGAAACTCATACCTTTACCTTTTTGTTCAGATTAAAGAGAAAATCTTGGGTAAATCTGATAACGGTCGAACAGAAGCTGGAAGGGTGATTCCCTTGTGTATAGCCAAAGAGAAGGCTAACACTATCTTTCACGATCAATTTTACAATGCTCACCATGGCGGATTTATCGATGAGCGCACTGCAGATGTCTATTGTCTGAATGCGATCGCGTCATCAAAGTACACCGTATTTTCTTTTCTTCCCAAGCAGCTCAAGGCTCAATTCTCCAAGGTGGCCAATTGCTATTTCATGGTAGTGGCCATCATGCAGATGATTCCGTCATGGTCTACGACCGGTAAATTTACTACCATCATTCCGTTGATGATCTTTATGTCGATATCCATGGCTCGAGAAGCGTTAGACGATTGGAAACGGCATAATCAAGATAAGGAAGAAAACAATAAGGTCACCAGGGTCGTCAAGGAAGACGTAAATTTAGAACATCTCGATACTCAGCTGATTGCCACAATAATTACAGAGACAGTTCCTGTGTCAAACTTTGAAGGGCGTGGGTCCCCTGCGCCCTCAATCGCTGATCTTTCCAACGACACTTTCCTGAACACAGCATTGATGAACAGGTACAATATAGAGGGTAAGCTGACAAAATGGAAAGATGTACAGGTTGGTGATATTTTACTTATCAAAGAAGATGAGTGGATTCCCGCAGATCTCGTGCTTTTGGCCGTGAATGGCGACGGGACGGACGCTTACGTGGAAACCATGGCACTCGACGGAGAAACCAACTTAAAGACGAAATGTCCACACCCAGAGCTCTCAAAACGTTCAACAAAAGTCACTAGACTCAAAAACTTGTCGTCTCTTCTTACCGTGGAAGATCCAAATCCGGACTTATACAACTTTGAGGGCCACTTTAACATCGAAGGCGAGACCTACGCGCTTGGTTCGGAGAACGTTATTTACAGAGGCAGTATATTGCGTAACACGCGGTCAATACTTGCAGTTGTTGTTTTTACCGGCGAGGAGTCAAAAATTCGCATGAATAACGTGCGGAACCCCCGCACGAAAGCGCCAAAGCTTCAAGGCAATATCAATTACATTGTTCTTTTTATGGTACTTGTCGTTCTTGCTCTTTCAGCATTCTCTTTGATGGCTCAACGTTTGCTCTACAATCGCAATAAAACTTCGATGTGGTATACATATCAAGAGGATGTTGGAGTTGCGGCCACTTTCATGGGGTTTGTCATCATGTACAATACCCTCATCCCGTTGTCACTTTACGTGACAATGGAGATTATCAAAGTAATGCAGTTACTATTCCTCCAATTCGACATCGATATGTATCACGTTGAGTCGAACACCCCCGCAGATGCAAAGACTGCGACTATTTTGGAGGAGCTTGGTCAAGTGTCCTATATTTTCAGCGATAAAACCGGCACTCTCACCGATAATAAGATGCTATTCCGTAAATTCAGTGTTTGCGGAACCAATTGGTTGCACGAGGTGGATTTACTTGTTGACTCGAAGCAGAAACCCGATGCTGACAATTATATTGCCAGATTAGCGCAAGGATCTCAGAATCATTTTCATCAAATAACGCCTCATGATAGTACTACTTCCATTGTTCGGAAAAGCATGGATCTTCCAAATCTCGATTCCGAGTCTACATGGAAGTCAACGGCACGGCCGCTCAAGATGCAGGATGAAGCAAACTCATTGTTTCTTCTCAAACATATCCAGTCTCATCCACACACTCTTTTCTCGAAGAAGGTTACATTTTTCTTGCTAAGTATCGCTTTGTGTCACACCTGCCAACCCAGAACCGAAACTCCAAGCTCAAGCAGAAATGTATCTTCTTACAGTCTAGATGACTTCGAGCAAGATTCTTCTAATGAAACTGACGCTGATTCGTCTGTTATCTATCAAGCTGCATCTCCCGACGAGCTAGCGTTAGTCAATGCTGCGAGAGACCTCGGATTCATCGTTATCGACAAGAGAAATAATCAACTTCTGATAAAAACCTATCCGAATGGATTCGATGCAGCTCCGGTATTCGAAGAGTACCAAATTTTGGACGTGATCGAGTTCACTTCTTCTAGAAAGAGAATGTCAATTATACTTAAATTTCCGGACTCAAGAATTGGCTTATTTTGCAAGGGGGCGGATAATGTTATTCTAGAAATCCTAAAGAACGCGGATATTGCAAAGCAAAAGGCAAAAGATATCGCGCTTTCTTCCAATGACAGAAAGACAATGGAGGCCGAGGTTGCATTGCAGTCCAGATTGTCTAGTGAACTCGAGTCTCGAAAATCTATGGGCTCTATTCGGGGAAGTATTGACTTTGCTCAAAGACTTGGTTCGATTGATGGGATTGTACTGAAGGAGAACCAAGACATGCACGACATAGCTGTTAAGGCCCGAGAGACATTGCACTATCACCAGGCCAAACGGTACAGCTTGGACAGCGCAAAAAGCAACGGATCAAGAGATCCAGAATCTATAATTCCCAGCGACAGAATATTGGTGAACGAAGAATATATTATAGAAAAGACTTTGGAGCACATTGAGAGTTTTTCCACAGAGGGATTGAGGACTTTGCTATACTCTTTCAAATGGCTTTCTCAGTCAGAATATGAAGTTTGGGCAAAAGACTACCACGAGGCCAAGACCTCTTTGTACGACCGAGCGTCAAAGGTTGAAAATACTGGTGCCCGTATGGAAACAGATCTCCAACTTCTAGGTGCGACCGCCATTGAAGATAAATTGCAGGAAGGCGTTAGCGATACCATCGAGAAACTCAGAAGGGCGGGTATTAAGTTGTGGATGTTGACAGGAGATAAAAGAGAGACAGCAATTAACATTGGCTACTCGTGCCGTCTCATTAAAGACTACTCCTCTGTGATAGTCTTGACCAAAGACGAAGGTCTTCAGGAAATGACACGAAAAATCAAAGCTACCCGCGAAGACATCAAAGCAGGGCGCATTGCGCATAGTGTGGTGGTGATTGACGGTGCTACCTTGAGCACTGTTCAAGAAAATGAGGAAATTTTATCCGCATATATTGAACTATGTATTCAGGTGGACTCTGCAATTTGCTGTCGTGCATCTCCTTCACAAAAAGCAGAAATGATTGAATACGTTCGCAATGTGAAGTCCAAGGAGGTGACACTCGCCATTGGGGATGGTGCCAACGATATTGCTATGATACAAAGTGCCGATATTGGAGTAGGAATTACAGGCAAGGAAGGTTTACAAGCGGCGCGATCAGCTGATTATGCGATTGCTCAATTCAGGTTTTTGCTCAAGTTGCTTCTTGTCAATGGAAGATATAACTATATTCGAACCTCAAAATTTGTCTTGAGCACATTTTACAAGGAACTATTATTCTACTTGACGCAGTGCATCTACCAGAGATTTACCAATTTTACGGGATCTTCACTTTATGAAAGTTGGTCTTTGTCGATGTTCAATACCTTGTTTACGTCCTTGGCTGTCATTTGTATTGGGATGTTCGAAAAAGATTTGAAGGCATCCACTCTCTTAGCAGTGCCAGAATTATACTCCACAGGACGTCTTTACAAAGCATTTAATCTCAAGGTTTTCTTGGGCTGGATGGTTCTTGCCGCTGTTCAAAGTGTGGCTGTATCCTTCTTGGTATATGAAGCATGGGGCTTCTCCGCCTTACGAGACAATACTACTCTTCCGCTAGGAACAATGATGTTCTGGGCAATTGTGATTGTTATTAACGCAAAGTTTCAATTCCTCGAGACGCACAATATTCAGTGGTTGGCACCCGCTTCATTTTTCATTTCCGTTCTTGGGTATGGCCTTTGGAACGTCTTGATCATGTCCCTAAATCGAGGCAAGCCACAATCCATTTTCTATGTGGATTATGGCTTACTTGAATTTGGCCGCGATTACACCTGGTGGGCATCCTTATTCATGCTTTTCACAGTATTACTTCTTCTTGATCTTCTCGTGAAGGTGATAAAATCTGTCTTCGCTCCATCTGACACGGAATTGTTCCAGTCGTTTGAGAAAGATCTCACCATGAGAAGAACTTTCGAGCAGAATTCATTGAGTGAATTGCTGCAAGGCTGGTTTTTTGCGAGAGACGCATCAACTACAAAAACTCGAATTCTTTCCTTTTTTAAAATCTTTGGATTGACTCATGACTCAAAGCTTTCTGAGGCAGTGCAGGACGAAAATCTAGGATCCGCCGTCTATAGAAAGAGAGCTGGTACAAGGACTCTTGAGACCGAACTACCTCCCAGCGCCGAAGGTTTTGCTATATCTGAAGGGGACTATGAGACTCCTCAAATGAACGGATACGAGATTTTACCGAGCGGAACACGAGTGAAAATAAAAAAGAGCGGTGTAACTGGGAGATTGGGTAGAAGAATTCAGAGAGAGAACGATTTGAATGTGGATGAGATAATTGATGAGCGTATGCGGAATCTCGGGCACGGTCCTCTGAGCAGATGAAATGATATTGCTGTCACGCAGCTACTTTCGAGGTGAGTGTTTATTTAATTAATGATATACTATTACGAGAAGATAAATTTTTATCGAAGAAGGTAAATTAGGCTCTAATTCGGTGAATTTGAGAAGCACCTTTCCATTAATTTTCGGAAATCTTGAAGACAAAAGTAGCGAAAGTGGAAGCAACGATCAAAAAACAGATCATGTTAGGACCAAAACTGTCTGCATACTCTGTGACTTTCTTTTCCCTGATGGCCAACGTTCTGCGAATATACTTGAATGAAGCGTAACTCATGGTGAACAATGCTGAGATGAAAAAGCCAATAGAGGCCACTAATGCGCTTTTGTTTCCGTAATTGAGAAGGGTAGTTGCAGTAGCTCCGAGAATCATTCCAATGGACAACCAGCTCAAGAAAGTTCTTTCTGCTGCGAAATACACCTTTGGCTCAATTCTGACAGGAACACAAATGGTCTTACCTTTAGGTAACTTGGACTTGAAAGTTGTGTTCAAGTCAAAGTTAGTACCAGGCTTGATAGTAAAGGTGCGGTCATCATTAAAGAAGTGAAGAAATTGTCCATACAATCTCGCAAAGAAATCTGACACGGGGGAGTCCGTCTTTCTGGTCGCAAAAGTCGATGGCAACAATAATGGAGAGTTCTCATGAAGATCTTCTTCCAAAGGATTGATGTCATTGGAGAAATGAACCGAATACCTTCTCGAGTAGTCATCGCCCAACAATTCTTCCTCATCCAAATCGTCACCAGAGGAAGATGACTTCGCCCGGATTTGTTGTCTGAGAATTCCGTAGCCTTGCTCAATCTTTGGCTTTCTAATGTCCACTTCCATTTGAGGATACCAGAATGGCAACAAAGAAACCCTGTCGGTCAACAAAGTTGCGCCACCATGAATAAACTTGGAGTACTTAGGAACCGCTTCAACAAGGTGAGAAGCCACCAAATCCCGGACCCAAGCGGGAGGCTCTTGTCCCATCTGCGTCTGCAACTTGACCTCCAAAACGGCGTAAGGAAACCTACACACATCTTTTTCGGATAATTGAGAAAAAGGGTAATCGACTCCAATATCCATTCTTCTCCAGTTTTCGTTTGTTCTGTCGTGACCATCGAAATCATCCTCTCTCACCATCGTCAATTCAGTATCCAAAGAAATACGCACTCTGGCATCACCGGGCAATTGGAACGCTGTTCTGTTGTAAAAAGACCTCATGACTGGTCTATATTTATGTTTGAGAACCGCATATTGCACTTCCTTAGCCAATGCCTCCAAGTTATCAATTTCCTTAGCCAGTTTTTTGCCATCCTTCCTTGCTTTTTCAAATGCTTGACTAGCGGTAAATTCACCACGCAAAAACGAATTCACTTTATTTTCCTTCAATGCAAATCTGGCTTTCACTGACTTCTCACCGGTCCAATCCTCTCTATGTGTCTTTCTTTCAACGAAAATCTGATCAGATTTCATACCACCATACCATCTCAATCTGATGGCTTCTGCACCTTCATCTTTTCTCAATCTTCCATAGTACAAGTCCATTTCCTTGTTGTCAAAGTAAATCGAAGTGATGGCAGAGTCCTCCTGGTCAAACTCCTTCTCGGCATTGAAAACCAACACAGGCAAATGCTTCAAAATAATCAACTTCAACTCGGTGATATTGTCGGGATGCACCCAGTATTTTGTAGTCTGTCTCACAAAATTTTGCTGCGCACCACCAGCGGCAGAGTCGCCCTGAACTGGGTTTCCCCTTGTTCTTACCAAGTCATATAACTTGGACAACTTCACAATCAAATTATCATAATTATCTTTGTAGAAAGGCTTGGCATTCAATCTCACTTGGAAAATTGTCTTTAACGCAAACTTGGTGGTCTTGTCGTGCTTCTTCAAGATCTTCTGAAACCCAGTATAGTTCAAGCGAGTGAATTTCGCCAAGTCATGTACATCGGCAATTATATCGGACAATTCCTCCTCCAATTCGTCGAAATCCTGTTCCAGTGGTTCGTTTCTTGAGCCAGGGTTTTTCAATGCATCAACAACCTCATAAACATATTTTTCGGCGTCTTTGATACGACGATTGACCTCTGTGTTTTTGACCTTCGTGAACGAGTACACTTTGTCCAACTCTGACTCCAATGCGGCCAAGAAATCCTCCTCGAGCTCGTTGGTCCACTCGTAGTCAGAATCCTTCAAGTTTTTCTTGATTTGATGTTTCAAGTCATCGTATGCGATATAGTAGAAGCTGTAGTTTTTAATGAGGGCTTTCCTCAAGTGCTCACCGAACTTCATGCTCAGATCCCAAAAAAAACCGTTGATCGTTACACTTGGACCTACGTAGATGTATTACCGATTCGTGCGAGAATCACGTTGATGAATGGTGTCAACGGCTACGATCCTGTCTACAAAGGTGATATTATTGACAGTCCAATTATTGCGCCGCGCATCCCACGTGCGACTCACGCACTCTCGAGTTCAGTCGATATCCAAAATGTAGCTAGAGAAAAAGGCCATACTGACAATCTCAAAAAAATTCTTTTCCAGCTGCTGCTAACTAAATTGTTTCTTGGAACTTGCAAAGCACTTTGCTATATCAAAGTATGTATAATCAAAAGAAATTACTTCATGTCAAATGCAAAGCTACTAATTTGCAGGCACGATCTATCCCGCGACCGATAAAAAGGCGAAAAAATAAGGTCGTACCCGGATTCGAACCGGGGTTGATCGGATCAGAACCGATAGTGATAACCACTACACTATACAACCTTATTTGCTTCTCGAGTTCTTGGCAAAAATATGTTTAAGTAAAACAACGGCAGGAGAAATAGGTAAAAGACGAAAAAGGGCTCTTCCACTAGTGTTACAGTGGTTAGATTTCCACAAAAGTGCTCACATACGACGATGAGTTGAAAACAGCGCAAGCGCCCTCAAATGTGATGCATTAACCAAAAAAAAAAAAAAGCTAGTGGTTCGACACTTGGTATTGTCTCTATGGCCGGATTGATTTGTAGCCAGGCATGATTAGAGGTTTTATATATAAATTGTGATATAGTTTTGCTTACGGAAGGTAGAGATACCCGCCAAAAGCGCTCTTCAATCTGAGGAATAATTTAAGAAAACAATTAAGAATATATCGCTAACTGGCTTGGCAAAGAGTGGTGGTACTATATTCCGACACCTATCCTGCATTATTGATCCGCGTATTTTTTTTTTTTTGAAATTCCAAGATCCAGGATTTTAAAAAACGCAAGATTGATTTAATTCGTTTCGTCACGTACTATTTGAAAAAACCCGCCTCACGGAAGTTTTATTCTTCGCCTGCGAATGCCAATGGTGAGATTTTTGTGAAGAGGGATGTTTTTCAAATGCTGCAAGTCGAAGTAAAAGAGATAAATTCTGCATTTTCGAAAACCCATCTACCATGTATTGCGGGTCGATGGAACTCGCCGTCTTCTAGTCACACCTTAACAACTGCTTTCTCCATAGAAAACTTGCTACAGTTCGTTTCAATCCCAAGCTTAGCAAGGCCTCGCCCAGTGCCGGTCTAGTGTGGTAGGCTTGGTCACCGACATATTCTTCTTTGTAATTCTTAACGAAGTTACATCTAATGCGCAGGGATTTTACGTGAAGGTACAGAAACGCTGTTTGACAATAAGTAAATATGAAAGAATAATTTTCTTGCTCCTTGGGTAATTATCAACGCGCCTGGTGTTGGGCTTCTGAATATTTCAATTTTGGGGATGTTTCTAAGCGGCAGCTCTGGTTGGAATCAGCATTTACATTTAAAAAACCTAACTAAAGGACCAATATTACTTTATAAGTAGGTGATTTGATCGACCGCCTGCGTCATCAACTCGTGCAGTGAAAGTACAATTTGATAGCGCTTCACAGATCCTGTAT
Organism: Metschnikowia chrysomelidarum; assembly: GCA_030582795.1. Lineage (NCBI taxonomy): Eukaryota > Fungi > Ascomycota > Pichiomycetes > Serinales > Metschnikowiaceae > Metschnikowia > Metschnikowia chrysomelidarum. The sequence goes on along the minus strand of JAJMGZ010000245.1, from coordinate 25,862 downwards.
CTAGTTTATCGCGAGCTCAATGCACAATTCAACCACAATTAATGCAAATTGATGATCAATCATAATGCTACTGTTCAGGCGTACTTTTGTCTGCTCAGCTTATCTTAAAACAGATTTTTCCCATGTGGTTATTGGCGGTGGCGTTGTCGGCATAGCTGTTGCAAGTGAGTTGCAACGGCAGTCTGCAAATACCGTTGTTCTTTTGGAACGGCATGCCATGCTTGGGATGGAGACTACCAGCCGTAACTCAGAGGTCATCCATGCGGGGCTTTATTATCCATCGAATTCACTCAAAGCTAGATTATGTGTGAGGGGGAAAAAGCTATTATACAGGAATCTTGATCCATCTATTGTACCTTTTCGAAAGTGCGGAAAGTGGATCGTTGCTCAAGATGAAAGTGAATTCCAGTATTTGGAGAAATTGCATCGTACTGCCAAGGAGCTTTCCGTTCCAACTAAATTTATCTCTCGCTCACAGGTTCAAGCGTTACATCCATCAATTAAGGCAGAAAGTGGGGCTCTTGAGTCACCGACCACGGGTATAATATCATCTCATGATCTTACGCAATGGTTTCTCACCCAATTCGAGATTGAAGATGGCACTTTGGCGGTGAATAACCAAGTTAATAATTTGGAATATCGATGTCATCATCGAGATTACGTGGTCACTTGCACGGATATGGTAGGCGGACATGAGTTCAAAATAACGGCAGATAACATCGTCAACTGTGCTGGCCTACACGCGCCTAAAATTGCAAATATGTTATTACCACCCTCTCGACATTTTTCCAGTTATTTTGCTAAAGGCAACTACTTTTCCTACGTACCAAAAAACCCATCAAGTACCGGTGCAGTGGTCAGTCGTCTTATCTATCCATGTCCTCGTCCAAACGCGTCTGGCTTGGGCACTCACTTGACATTTGACTTGAGCGGTCAGATAAGATTTGGGCCGGATCTCGAATGGATGGATGAGACCATAAAAGATGCTGATAGCCTCGTTTATGACGTAAGTACTAAGAATTTGAAGGACGCACATCTGGCAATCTCAACTTATTTTCCCAGCATCAGAATCGATGAGATCCAGCCCTCGTACTCGGGCTTCAGGCCAAAACTCTATTCTCAGTCCGACAGCTTGCAAAAATTCAGTGACTTCTACATCGAAGAGGAGGAAGGATTACCAGGCTTCATTAATATGATTGGGATCGAGAGTCCTGGATTGACATCCGCTTTTGCTATAGCAGAATACGTACGTAACATGTATCACAATTAAATCTAATTTTGCTTGATTGAATAAACCTTTAAGATTACTCGATCTTGCGTCTTTTGTCATCGTTTCCATTATGCTTTGTCGGTAGATCCTCAGGGGGTGTTGCCAAAGGCATTTCCGTGAAGAAATCGCTCATCAAAGCCAGCTTCAGATCAAAACGTCTCGAAGGGTCCAACTGTGTCATTGCTATCATCAAGTCCAAAGCCTTTTCCGTTGCTGCGCTAAATCTATTGCGAAGCTCTTGTCTAGACGGGAGAGGATAAACTCTCAAAGCATTGTATAATGGCAAGTTTGATACGTTTGGCCATATTTGCTCTGTGGGCGTACCTAGTGCTTTAAAAGTCACCTCTATCTGATCAAGGTCGTCCTTCCCCGGGAGATAGGGTGTCCTAAGCATTAGTTCCGCAAATATGATACCGACGGCCCATATATCCACCGCTCCGGTATAGTGCTTGGCACCAAAGAGCAACTCTGGTGCTCGGTACCAGCGTGTCACCACCTTTGGAGTGAAATCTTCGTTTGCATTGCCGAAAGAACGCGCCAAACCGAAATCAGCGATCTTGAGCTGACCATCCGGGGCCAAAAGCAAATTATTTGGCTTCAAATCTCTATGTAGAATAAAGTTACGATGACAATGATGAACACCTCTGAGTGTCATCAAAAGCCATGATTTGATGTCTGAGGACTTGAACACCACGGATTGATCCTTTATGAGCATCTCTAGATCGCATGGCAAGAACTCGAGCACGAGATTCAAGTTTTTATCATGGGACATAAAGACATCGATAAGTTCAATGACATTAGGATGCCTAAGCTCTTTTAAATATTTCACCTCACGAAGCGCAGACATATCGAGACCATCTTTGAACAAGCCAGTTTTTATTTCCTTCGTGGCGATTTTGCGATCCGTCTTGACCTGTTTGCCGACATACACTACGGCATATGTTCCCTCTCCGACCTTCTTTTCCTTTGTGTACTTCTGTATACTTGCCTCAGGCATGCTTGAACGGTACTTTGTTGGGAATTAATAAAAAAGATGGGGTCAAGATTGTGTTGAGAAAGCGCGGCGTGGGGACTCGAAGAGAGCGAAATCTCCAATGCTACGAGCAACATGATCATGAAAAAATTTACCCTCTAAATTTGTGAATTTTCAGGACATCCTGGATGTTTAAATTTCCAATTTTTCAAATCTTGGCAAAACTTTACCGATATAATTGGATTGTGTAACTGAAAAGTAACTTGGTATACTTCTTATCAAACGGAGAAGTAGAGTGCGAATAGCGAACATTATTTTACCAGAGCTAAGACACTCAGATTCTTTCGAAAAAAGTGATTGCGTAGAGTTGTTCAGCCTGGAATTGTTGATTTTGGGCTCAAATCTTACAATAGTTAAAGCTTGCTTTTAGAATATCTCAATGCTGCGTGTTTTCGTACTCGGAGCATGGTTGACTACTGAGATGAAACTCAAAAGGACTTATCTCACAAAAATTGAAAAATAACAACAAAGTATCTAGTGTGATGACAACAGGTGATGCAATTGAGATGATATTTTTATTTATAATGCCGGTTTTAGTAGGATAGTTTGGTACTTATTTCCTAGCAATAATGATAAAAGCAGGTGCGCCCTTTAGGGCACTAGATGTAATGAAGTGCATTGTCTGTGTCTATAATTTTTAGCTTTCAGGATGATTGCAATTTTATATGTTTCCACACTTCCATTGTGCAAAAACATACCAGCTATTACCGCTATCTCCAATGACTAATCCCCTGTACAACCCACTTTCCTGACAGTGGATCTTCAGCTGATGGATTCCGTGAGGCTTGTGAGGTTCGTCTTTTATGAGCTTGGTGTACTTACCAGACGGGCTTTCAATCACCAACTTGAAGTCTCTGTTCATGATTCCTGAGCCACTATTCAAGCCTGTCGAAGGATGTACATCGACCTCAAAGGTATATGTGTTGTTCATCGTGATTTTGCTGAGCTGCGGGTGCCTGACGTATAGATCATTATTTTGACTTCTGATCGTCGGATATCTGGGAACAAAAGAGGCTTTTTTGCTGACCCCGTCATGATACAATGGAATAACACAAGCCAATTCATGAATGTTGTCGAAATGAGTTTGAAGCCCCTTCGGGCCACCAAATATCTGTAACACACCGATATTATCCGTTTCGGGGAGAATCGCCTTTATCTTTGCTATTCTCTGCGTTCCTTTCCAATACGTTTGGCAAAGTGTGTAGTCATTTGAGGTTATTTTCGACGTTTTGATAAGCGTAAAGAGCTCTACCGACGGCGAAATTTTTATGTCAACTTCGAAAAATTCGAGATTATTCAAACGCGTCAAAGCATTGTTGAAGTTGATGAGCTCAAGCCCATGTTTCCGAAAGCTGGAATACATTCGTGGTAATTGAAACGCAACATTGAGGTCTATGGGTGGGCATACGTGCTGTAATTCCAAGACTGCTGGAATGTGCGTGGACACGACATCGATGGGTGATGTGAGGAAATAGAACTCGTTTAAACCATCGATATTGCATATAGACCCGTCTTTGAAGCACAAGAGATCTATCAATTTGAAAAGTCCATTGCCTCTATCGTCTACTTCCATCATTACCGAAAGCCAACAATGGTTTACCAGAAAGTGGTCAGAGTGATAAAACTCGTTAGGTTTCTTCCAAAATCCAAACACCACTTCGGAGACAATTCCGAGCGCCTCGAGAAGTTTTTTGAATAGGTAATTGAGTTGAAAGATCGTCGCTTCACCTTTTGCTAGAACCTCTTGTAATTTGGGCTTACTTTGCAGTATCTTGCCCGACTCATCAATGATTTTGAATTTGCATAGATGGAGTAGAATTGCTCTGACCTGACTTGGCCGATGAGATCCAAACTTGACACTTATATTTGTGATCAAATCGTTGAAGTCGAAGGAATAATCAAAGCTGTTCAGAAAATTGGCAATTTGCTGGATATCCACATGAATTTCCTCCAGCTCTATGTCATCCGGACCAAAGGTCTCACTCGTGTTGAAGGATGACACGTATTCGAGGGGCTTGATGATGAAATTCCTCTCAGATCTCACAACTCTTCTGGTACGAGCTTGTTTATCCTGCAGCGTAAGCGTGTTCATTCTGTTCAATTCATGCTTCACTGTTTGCCAGTCTTCAGGCTCCTGTTGGAGATTTTTTTCGATAATATTTTGGTCCAGCTTCTTCTTCATCAACATTTTGAAGAATTTAGGATGCTTAGATTTTTTGGAATCGAAAACAGAGTTCATAGCGTCATCCTTGGCGTCTAGGGATAGATCTTTCAAATTATCTTCAACGGGCTTTGTGTGCGCGAGGGATAGATCTCTTTCTAATTTATGACGCGAAAACGAGCCTGCGCTTGTAGCACTTAGCTCTGAAAAGTTGAGAACATCGCTTTGCAAAGACTTAGTCGAGTTCCTCATCTCCTCAGGGAAATGCGTCATGCTCTGAAGTTTGGCGTCCATTGTAGCACCAGACGCTTTGAAGTCATCAGCATCAAACGGGACACGCGCGTGCTTTGGCGGGGGAGGTGGCGGGATGTCTTCCGATTCATACTCTGCGCTGTGGCCATACTCATACGTAAGATCATCGTGCGATTCATAGTTGCGCTTGGACAGCAAAAGATCCTCGCTGATATAACTGTCATCGCCTGGAATGAGGGGTTTTTGTGGCCCATGAGACTTTTCCAATTCCCTCAAGTGATGTAATTGGATTTCCAATTCTTGCTTTTTTTGTGCGATTGTGTGGTAAAATGCCTGGCCGCGAGACGGGCTGATGCTATGATGATTATTAGGTGAGTTCATTTCACTGGGTCGCATCTTGACGGGCGAATTGTCAGCGGAAATAATCTGACTGAATCTTTTTGTTTCTAAGAGGTTATCGGTAGTTTGAGATTTCGTGAGACCCAGATTCAAAACATGCTGAGAGTAAAATTGAGACGGCCGGTTCCGGTCTCGGTTCCTATGCGAAAAGGATGGCTGATGCTCGTTGTAACTTGTATCATCCACGTCCAATGTTGGAGTCAGATGCGAATTCACCAATTTCAGATACACCGGTTGAGCACTAGTGGTCTGGCCAACGTTTTTCGATGAAGTAAATCCCAACTCGCGAGAATTGAGCTTATTTGGAGTAGTGGGGTTAGATATACTCCCGTTGTTCTTCGGCGGCGAAGCGGTGAACTTACTCCTTGAGGATCTATAATGAGCGTCTGGAGACATTTTATTCGGGCCTCCTGCCGGCATGGAAGTTGTAGGTTTCGTGGGAGTGTTTTGTGATGATATTGGCATGATCTCGACGAATTCCATTGGAAATATGCCCTCTGTGCCATTTCTGGATAGACTGCCTTGCCACCATAGTTCATCCACAATATGAAACACCTTTACAATTTCGTTTTCCAAGAATCCGAGGTCGCCATTCTGCTCTCCCGTCCAAGATACTTTCGTTTTCGCTAGAAACGGCAACGGCGGAACGGTCATCGAAGAGAGCTGTCCAAGCGGAGAGAACGAGGAAGAAATTAGAGTTGTATTGCGGATAGACGTAAAGTGGTGTTCGAAGAGTAAAAGCTGAACTACACGCAATCAACGATCGAACCCTCGGCCTGGACTTGCAAATCGACCAAAGATGACGTACCTTAAAAGCGCAACGAGAGTGCATAAAAAGGATGGGTTACTTGATTCGGCGCGCACGTAAACATACGCCGTTCCCACGAACAATAATATCATTCATATTAAATTACGGACATTTTTCATTAAAAAAGTATATTTGTCATCAAAGCGTGTATAATAGTTATCGTTCAGTTTTGCGTTTGGGTCTGTAGTAACTTCTTTAAGTTTAAGTCGGCAGGTACTGTAAAAGTCCGGCGCTTGGAAAGGCTGTCGCGTGCATAATGCCAATGGTTTGAAGAGCTTACGCGTAAAAAAAGAATTTTCGTTCTTGCGCTATGCACAAAAGCTATAAAAAAATCAAGAACTTATAAAACAGAGATTCTTTGAGTGTAGTGTTGATATTCTAAAAAAAATCATGTTTCAAGAGAATTTACGTGCTTTCATTGCGTGTGACAGGCAAAACTCGAGCTCATCCAAATTGGCATTCTACGCGGTTTACGAATAAGGGCGCTCAAGCATTATGGTTGCAACCCAGCGTTTCCGAAAGAACGAGTATGAGCTGAACTTTCAGATAGAAATTTAAAGTAATTTATTCATCAAAGAATCATTTCAAGATAATTAAATTAAAAATTTATAGCGTTATTGCTAAAAAAACACATTTCGGAATTGCGATGCGCACATCCTGAGCACTCGAGCTCTCAATTCTGGGTTCGGATTCCAGCCCAAGAGAAAGATTCAAATGTAAAGATTTGTCTTACATTCATTCTTTTTGTCCACATAAACCTTTTTATTAGGTTTTATTATGAATTCTTATATTACTGACATTGCTAATGCAGTTAGAACTTCTAGGTTTCGATGCGTGCTTTTGCTGCAACGTCCTCTGGTCTCGAAGTAAGTCTACGGATTAGTGCGCAGGAGAAATCATTTCCTTACTTACTAATTTAATACTTTCATCTGGATTCTAATGAAGCCCAGAAAAAAAGAGATCAGTCCCGAATACGCTTTTTTACATGAGAAATTACTCCAAAAAGCATTCATTCTTATTATTACACGTTGAGTATACGATACTTCTTACTGTTGACGAACACCACTCACAATATCGTCAACTCTCAACAAAAGACACGCACTTTCAATCGCAGTTTTGATCGATTGTTGCTTAATCACTTCAGGTTCCCAGATTCCGTATTCGTTCATATCGACGATCTTACCTAAGTCGCCGTCAACGCCGAATGTGTGTTCACCCAGGGCGTGTTTGGCTCTTAATTGAGACAAGATTCGGATAGGTTTTCCGCCGCAATTTTGAATCAAGGTTCTGGGAATCACCTCGAACGCATCAGCTACAGCTTGATATGGCCATTGGGCCACCCCCTCAATGCTCTTCGCCTTCTCGGAGAGTTTCACACTCACGGCCATCTCCGTGGCGCCACCTCCTGGACTCAACGATGGCTCGAACATCACATTTCTTGTCACCGCCATGGCGTCCTGTAAATTACGCTCGATTTCGTTCAAGATATCCTTCGAGGCTCCTCTCAACAAAATGGTACATGCCGTAGGGTCCCTGCACTCTACAAGGTAGGTGAAATATTCATCTCCAATGAGTTCCACCTTGAAAAGACCACACTTCGTTCCAACGTCAGACTCCTTCAAGTCCTCAACACGGTTCACGATAGTAGCTCCGGTGGCGCGTGCAATTCTGTTGTTGTCGGACTTCTTGACTCTTCTCAACGCAGTTACACCACCCTTCAATAAGTAATGTTGGGCCAAGTCAGACACGCCCTTTTCCGTGATAACTAGGTCAGGCTTGAATTCCAAGAGCTGCTCACAAATCTGGCGGATTTGCTCCTCTTCTATCTGCAAGATTCTGTTCCAATCTTCCTCCTTTGTAATCTCGATATTTGTCTGGGACTCACCTTTCTTGTATTCCAAAGGACAGTCCAACAAAATGACTCTGGGGTTTTCTATACGCCTTTTCATCTTAGGATGCGTAACGTCCTTGTTCAACAAGATACCATCCAAAACCTCAGAATCCGTGACCTCTCCACCAGGAATCTTTTCCACGCGTGCGTACCGCTTGATATCGATTTCCTTTTGCCCGCCGTTATCCACAGTGACAATTTTGACCGCTTTCAAAGCCAATGAACACATTTTTTGAGACCATTTATTGATGTATTTGGTGCCAATCGAAGCCTTGATCAATTTGATCATCGCCTCCTCGTTATCAATATCGATCGCCACCGACACAGAATGAATGATCTCCAAAGCATCTGCCAAAGCTTGCTTCAAAGCCTGAATAATGACAACTGGATGCAAATTTTTCTCGATGTATGGGAAAGCCTGAGCCAAGATCTCTCCGGCCAAGATAATGACCGTGGTCGTACCATCACCGACCTCTTCGTCCTGTGTTCTACTTAGTTCAATCATAGACTTGGCGGCAGGATGCGACACATCAATTTCCCTCAAAATGGCATGTCCGTCATTGGTTAAAGTAATGCCTCCCATGGGGTCCAACAACATCTTGAGCATCGCCTTTGGCCCTAAGCATGTACGGATGATGTCAGCTACAGCCTTGGCTGCAGTGATGTTCGCAACCTGAGCCTGTCTTCCGCTTTGTCTTTCCGTAGACGCGTTAATGTAAACAACTGGAGCTTGCATGATGCGTGGATTTTCGAGTTCTTATGGAGAGTCAAATCGATTTCTGATCTCGCGCCGGTGCACTACATTTTTTTCGCTCGCGCGTAACTGGGGATTGGGATCCACACGTCGCGCCGTGTCGCATAGGTATAGGGCTCGAAATTGCCGTTTTTTCAAAAAGTTGTGTGATGCTACCCATGATTTTAAGACGGGTGCTCATTCGAATATATCTGTATTAGCCTTTAAAAAAAGAACATCTTGCGATTCGGTGAGACTCTTTTGAACCCTATGCCATTGTTTTTGAATCCCCTTCGCGACCCAATCGCAGAAGGCTTTCTGTCTTGAATGCAAGTGATTGAATGACAATTTAGTCTAAAAGAATTTTATTTAACATGCTTATTCTAAGCTGTTTAACTCTAATTATCTTGTTTGAATTGGGATATGCAAACAAAAAACTTTAACGCACCTTACAAATCAACCCACCCTTCTTTAAGAGCCCGCGCCTTAACTGGTGCCCCCTCCACTTTTCAGTTAGTGAGTTTTTTTATTGGCTGATTAATTGATAAAAATTGCCGAGACCAAAATTGTAAATAATTGACCAACCTATATTCATATAAAGACAGCAATATACAGAACTCAAGTTGAATGATGGAACACTTTTTCAGACGTACCATATTTGGACGACATCACGTAAGCTGTAGCGTGGTGTGCCGCAGTTTCTTTCGCAACCGGTATTCCAGATTTTGAGTTGCCCATGCTGGGCATGAGCTGTCCTTCTCGAAGGTGACACATGAGAGGGACATTGTATATTGTATTTACAGAATCTAAAGAAAAGAGAAGAATAGACGAAACCTTTCATTTTCTGTTAATTTTGTCGTAGTTCCATTGGCTCCTACACAAATCAATGCCTTTTTGACCCACATGAGCAGCGATTCGGGTGCGGTACAAGATTTGCGACCTTCAAGCTTTGGGAAACGACCTAAGATGATGATGAAATTCCTGCCCGATGAACTAAAGTTTCAAGTCTTCATTACCTGATCTGGTAGCTTATTCTTCGGTGTAGATAATGCCACGCATCCAAATTACTCTACAGATTGAGTCAAGGTGTGAATTCCATTAGTATTTCAATTTCGCTAAATTTGAGCCATTTATGAAAAAAAATCCATTAGCTTACAGGACTTGTGCATCTAACAAAAAATATCCCCATTTTTCAATCATAGTGCAGTTCCTTATTCGGTAACGTTATAGACATGTTAGGAGGAGCCCGACTGGAGGGACACGCGCGACTTTACACCTCGTGAAAGCACATACACTAGCTTGATTAGTTGCTTCCAAGAGGCCTTACATGAAGAATGGATTACATCAACTCATCTTACCTATCGTTGCAAAGCACGGATGATATAGATCAAGGATTATCCTATCTTAATAATGAAAGTTCTTTCTTGTCCCAGAAGCTACAATCAAAATCAACTGGCTCCAGAAATCAAAAATGGAAAGATCCTGCTCAGGTTTCCATTCTTCTTCAAAGAATTTCGGAAACAGCCTTAGAAAATCTGCAACCCTTTTTTGACAAGTTCGTGGAAGAAAACGGGGATTTGGTTGCGCTTCAAAGGCTCCAGTCCTTGGCCGAAGATAAGCTAGCATTGACTGCTCGTTGTGAATCACTTAAAGTATGTCTTGCCTTGGAGAATCAAATATCGCAGCTCGGGGAGAATTCAGACCTACAAAACTTATTAGATTTAGTCACTGAAGTGGAAAATGCCAATAACAATGATGCATATTACGATCTTCTAAGGGCCCAACTCGCGAGCGCCATCGAAATTAAACGAGCGTTTCTCGCCAAACAGTTGTCGGAGCACGTCAACGAAATTGGCTGGCTTTCTTCAAAAGTAAAATCGACGATTGACTCTAAAGATATGAAAAAGACCACTCATTTGTTACGCCAGCTCATTGACCTCCAGGCAAGTTGCGCCGTACCTCAATACCCTGATACTTGGTGGGGACTTGATGCATTACTAGAACCTTTTGTCATCAGATTCAACTATCACTTTCGCCAAGCAGCCGACACAAATAAATTGAGTAAACCAGAATGGGCTTCAAAGTATGTCGAGACTTTTTTGGAGGAAAATTTACCAATGTTAGACTTAGTAGTTGGTGATATTTTTTTAGCCCACGGAAAGATCGGAGCCTTTGAAATAGTGACTGTTGTATTAAAGCCAATGCGAGAGAAGCTCTACGGGATGTTGGATATCATCAATCATAATCTTGCCAACAGCCATGATAATGAACAGGCAACAGATCAGTTTGGGAGAATCTTATCGCATTTGATCTTTGAGGTTGCATCCTTCGACCAAAGACTCAGAAATTCCCTTAATTATAACCCGTTCGTCACAGATCTTGAATCGCGCCCACAAAAGAAGTGGATGGGACTCACAGGTGACATATTGGTGTCGCCAAAAGGAGATGAAATAACTGTTAATAACTGGTTAAATTTGGAGCTTGCGCTTTCCAGGAAGCGGTTCGAAACGGAAATCGTTTCCCCCGAAAATTCTTTTGACATAGACTACGAATTCACCGCCAATGTTGGCTTGTCGCGTGGCCTCGTAAAGCCCACCTACTCAGCTTACGGAATGGCCAAATTGTTCGAGAATCTTACCTCACACTTCAAGACTGTCAATATCGTGAAGTATCAATTGAAATATGTTTCCCAAATTCAGCTTCTCTTACTTGACCAGTATTTGAATCAAATACTGAAACAATTTGGAAGATTCAATGAATCGCTTGGACTGAAACTTATATCCAGTTTTATGCCAAACAATATTCACACCGAGACCGGTCTGGCTGCATCACTATCGGTAACAAACGGTTTGACAGGTCTAGAAATGCTCACAGGTATCTACCTCCTGTTGAAGTTCGTTTTAGGTAAAATCGAAGAATGGGCAGCGGATATAATTTACATCCAGCTTTGGAAATACTGTCAAGCGTCATCTGGAGATATTGGTGAGTCGGTTTTCTACAATTCTGTCAATGATTACGAGTCGCTTCTATCAGGTGTGACTGCCAAATATGATGAGTTTTTCCGGAAAGAAGCTCGCCGGCTCATGAAGGATTGGGTGAATTCAAGCAAGTGGGATATTGAAGAATCACAGGAACCAGCTCAAGCATCGACCCATCTAGCATCATCTGTCACCGCAATTACAGCATACGCCTCATTCTTACGTAGAGCCCTTCCAGAGCTCGACCACCACGTAATTTCCAGCAAATTGTGTGATTCCTTCGCGCGAGTCATTCTCGAATACGTCATCACGAATAACCGATTTAGCAAGCTAGGTCTCGTGCAGCTTCTGGTCGACTTCGATTACTTGCACAGTGCTTTGAGGGAACATGTAATGTCTGACCAAGTATTGCAGTACCCCAAGACAGAGAATCAATCCTTGAGGAAAGTTAAACAATCTATTGAAATGATGAGCGAATTCGATCTGACAGGCGCCAGATTAATGAAGAAGCATTTCCAAAATGGAGAGTCTGTGCGAAGCCATTTTGAAAGCAGATTGGACTGCTTGAGTGATAGCGAATGCCTTGATTTACTTTTCCGCATTGTATAAAAAGATTCTACGCAGGAATTCAACAAATCATCATCAATGATTTCGAATTTTACGCGCAGCTGACGCATTTTGAGCGCAACGATGCATTGTTTGAATACTCAAGGCTCGAAACGCACTGCACACATACATTCTCGCGGAATGAATGCATATTGGCAGCGTCTGTTAAATCCGCTCGAAGCATTTCACAACACGCGTCTTCGGGGTGAAAATCTTGTCCAAAATGTCCCTAACTAGAAAAAGAGTATGTACATAATCCATCAAGATAATTTTTTCGGGTCGAAACTAACGCGTTAGAGTTTAGAAGACTCGGAAAACCTTTCCAAAAGACCAAGCCACAGGTACGAACCAATAGCAAAGCTCTTTGCAATCAAGTCAGATCAGGCCCATTTGCTTATTCCGAAGGTGAGTCGCAGCGTAATTGTCGGACGTAGCAGCACGTGCGATATAAAGATTGGCGGCGGAGACGTGTCATCCAAACACTGTCGATTCACGCTAAGCAAGAACAACAATAAAGAATATCTTCTTTTGACTGATACGAGCTCCAATGGGACATATGTCAATGGAGAATTGCTTGGTAAAAGCATAAGTGCGCTACTTCGAAGCGGCGACAAGCTATCCTTCGCCAAATCTGGCACATACATCTTCCGCTACGTTGGAGACGATCAAAAGAATAACAAAAGTTCTTTCTTCGATAACTATATACTTCAGAATCAGCTTGGGACCGGCCACTATGCCGTAGTCAAAGAGGCACGAGATCGGACCACAGGTGATGTAGTGGCCGTCAAAATCTTTCACCCAAACAAAACGCGGTCGAGTCACAGTGACCCCAGCGCGGAGGAATCGAAATTGCGCCAGGAAATGAATCTTCTATTGTCAACTAATCACCCCAATATTGTGAGGTTCATCTCGCATTATGTTGAGCCGATTAACGAATTCTCATCTACAACTTATCTTGTATTGGAAAAAGTAAACAGTGGCGAGCTTTTCCAGCGCATAGTAAATAAGCTGAAGCTCGGACAGGAGGAGACGAAGGCGATTTACAAACAGCTTTTATCAGGGCTTCACTACTTGCATGAAAAAAACATTATCCACCGTGATATCAAGCCGGAGAATATTCTTCTCGACATCACACCGAGGCAATCATTAGCAGAGCGCCAGACAGGTCCGTGGGATTCCAATGAGCTCGATGTGCGGGTCAAAATTGCGGATTTTGGCCTCGCTAAATTTATCGGAGAACTCAAGTTCACAAACACTTTGTGTGGAACGCCTGCGTACGTTGCCCCTGAAGTTTTGAACAATAATCGTAATTACACTACCAAAGTCGATATATGGCTGGCTGGGGTGTTGTTGTACGTTTGTCTCTGTGGATTTCCGCCATTCAGCGATGAGTTAGGTCCACCGAGCATGCGTGAGCAAATTCTTCAAGGTAAATTTGCATTTTATTCACCATATTGGGATGACATCAGTGATAACGCATTGGACTTGATCAGCAATTTGCTCTTGGTAGATCCCCTGCAACGATTTAACATTACACAGACCTGTGCACATTCCTGGTTCAATGAGCATGCAGAGCTGGCACAAGGAGACTTTTCGGCGGCGCCCACAACCGGTATCATTCAAAGACAACCCTCGACCATTGAGCCTGTTACGCTCAAGGAAAAATTTGCCTCTGAATTGAATCAAGATGAAGAGTTTTGACAGTATTTCTCAAGTCACCGTCAACGTGTATTTAGTTCCACTTTAACTTTCAATCAGATGTATTGCTCGTGCTCTAGTTGAGAAAAACGTATCCAACAAAAGCTTATTACTAGAGGTCAAGTCGCGATACGATAAAGGCACTTTGTCCATGCCCCTCGAAACAATTTTGTCCAATTTATCCTTTAAACTGCGCAAGTTAGAAAGGATCTTTGTCGCTTTCGTCATATTTTTGACGATAACGTGTGCATCGAATTGACCGATCAAACATGAAATGTCGTTGTGAGCCTCCACACCCAATTTGAACCACTCCAAAGCTTTAGGAACATTCCGGAATACATTCATTTCCATGAACCCCAAAGACGCAAAGCTCTCTTGAAGTCCTTTCGATGCGCTTACTTCTAGATGATACCGAGAGAGCACAGGGTCCACGGTGGAATATAGCTGTCCCAAATAGTAGTGTGCTTTTATCACAGGTGAATCGAGATGGCCAAAACATATTGACTTTTCAAAACAGAGTTTCGCTTCTGCCAAGTTTGGTCTTGGATGTTTGTAGTGGTAATGATAGACTCCTAAATTCGAGTAAACATGACTGGATAAAATGGTATTTTCCTCTAGTGTAAGAAATTGCCGCCAATACTGCGCCGCCTGCGTGTGGAAAGACTTTGAAAATGCAAGATCTCCTGCAAGCTTGAATACCAAGGGATGTTTTTGCTCTATAAGCTGACGAATAAGTTCATTCGCGTATTCAAAGTCCTTCTTCGATGTGTCTTTAGCGGAAACCGCCTCAAATGCCAACATACAGATGGCATCATTGTTACCCAATTCTGCTGCCTGCTCAACGAGCTCATTTTCTAGATCAACGAGATGCTTGTTTATTGAGTTAGTCGCACTACGCAAGTCATGAAAGATAGATCGAAGCATCATGAGATCTTCATGCCTGGTATAGCTGGGCAATTTGATCTGATGTGGCGAATCCAAGTTGTCATAAACGGCGTTTAAAATTGGCATCGCCTTTTTGTATGCAAGTCGGGAGTCATTATCGAATAGAAGACGATTAACCGTTTTCTTTTTTGGTAGAATAGACTGTAGAAAAGGTCTAGAAAGAATCGCTCCAGATTGCTTAAGCATAATTTTTTCAGCGAATGGAATTGAGGGCCTCCTTTGTGACACTTTGAAAATTCAACGTCTGTCCTATTGACTTGAAGTTGAGTCACGTGATACTGATGAGAGCCAGCCTTGAAAGGCGCCCTTTCTCCATCATATAGCAGAAAGGTTGCGATCGTATGCGCGTAGCCAGGTTAGGGAAGAAAAAAAAAAGAGTTTTATTGGAATACAAGAACAGTTCTACCTTTTTTGAATTGATGAACTTATCGTTTTCGCACTTTTATTTCTTAATAAAATTGAGAGAAGAAAAGAGCTGACGAGCGTCGCGCATTTGTCCGATTGATACGGTGTCCGAGATGTAAAATTGATGATGTCTAAGTATGCCAGTTTCTATTTTGTATAATATATTTAGCACCATCCTGAATCAGTGTTATTTTTCAGCACCACTAATGATAATCTAAATGCCTTGGGATTGTTTGTTGCAATCAAAAATTTCGTGCGGATAAAATCTTGATCAGAAAATTCCTCAGACGCTGTTCCACTATGCATCACCATTGTAATCAATGAATTGGTCTTCGTGCGCAATTTGCTCGTTGTGGCCCGGTGTTGGCGTGTTGTTTGACAATGCAGGGCTGTCGATGATCAAATCATGAGGCTGAAAGTCAGCACCTGAAATATGTACTCCGAAGTCGTAATCTTGGTGATGTGTCGGCGCATCGCCAAAAGCTTGCTTCGGCAGCTGGATAGGTGCGCCCACTGAATAAATCAGGGACGGACCCAGATGAGCATTGCTTTGTCGCTGATCTTCGTGATTATTGTTTTGAATTTCTTGATGAGTATCGCTCCCGTTCACAAACGACTGAACATGCGTAGACGGGCTATTGATAAGATTCTCATGATCGCGGAGCGACGATATTTGATGATTGCTGGGTGTCTGAACTGCACTAAAGAAGTCAGGTGCGTCTGTGAAGATGTCCGAGTACTCGGCATCTGGTTTTTTGTCGACGTGATCTCGATTATCAGAGGCTTTTGAGTCAACGTTCGTCGGATAATTCGCATTCAAGGTTTCACTCGAGTGATGGCTCATTGTAGGGCTCTGTGTATGTTTTTCGAATTCACCAGCATGCGAGGCGCTTTTGATTGCGAAATTATGTTCATCACGGGGAGAGTCGTTCCAGTCAAGGTCGTGTTTTATACGAAAGTCATTATCATCCTGCAACGCTTCATTGAGGTCATTGACATTCCCAGACTCAGGAGCTTTATGATCAAAAGAAGCGACTCCTGCAGCATCATACGATGAAGCCGATTTTTGATTTTGTGACCTGATGTATTCGTGCAAATAATCGAGCGAAGATTTCGTACCAACAAGAACATGCGGCGTCGATGTACCTCCCGGCGCATAGAACGCGGAGCTCACCTGGTGCGCCTCCGAAAAATCATCACATATTGACCATTGATTGAGATTCGAGTTGACGCCGCTGAAAAAGTATACTGAGAATTTTGGCGTGTGTGATAGTTTAAGTCGCAACTCGCTGTTCTCCTTACTAAGGGTGTTTTCCAAGAGTGAACTTGACATCACGGATGACACCGGATAGAATATCCTGAACAAAATCTTGGAATTATTTGAGACTGCAGCAAAGAAATAGTTGACCTCGTTGTTCTTCTTAGACAAAATAACCATCAAGTCCACGGTATTCATGAACTGGTCGAGGGTGAATGGGGACAAATTGACAAGCGACGTTTTCAATGCCTGATGGTCATGTTGACCGCTCTTTATTCTTTGCCAAGTACCCACAGAGAGAGATGAGCAGTCAATGAAACAATACTTGTCATTGAGTTCGTTGGTCTCGGCGTTTGCGTAATTCAGGTCCATTGCTTTGGCGGAAGACTTCGTAAACAGATTGGACCGTGAGGAAGCTTCACTATGGGTCGGTCTAGGTGACAAGCCCTTGCCATTGGCTGTCTTTACTGGCTTCCCCATGCGCTCGAACTTCCTAAGTTTGGCTCGACGGTTTTGAAACCAGATTCGAACCGCCTTTTCAGACATGCTTGTTCGGTCACTAATCTCTTTTCTCTGGTCTGGATTGGGGTTCTGGTTCCGCTCGAATTCTCGTAGAAGAAGATCAAGAACTTCTCCTGACGCACGAGACCGTTTCAGGTTTGTATCCTCGGACATATTTATTCTATGGGCGGCAAGCAAGATGTGCTCTAGAGCATAAACGAAAAAAGGGTCGGAATCAAATCAATCACACTTCTTCAAAAAAACGTCTTTATCTCTGAGCGCAAAAAAGAAATGCCAAATTCCGATAAAGTAAATTGATTCTTTTTGTTTTTTCGGTGATGTCAACGCCTCTCACCTTCGAGTCCGAGCTTGCATGGTCTGAGGTCGTGCGCCTCCGGAATTAGTGCAGGAACAGCGGGGATTGGATAATCGACAGACTAGAATAAACACGAGAAGTCGAACTTTCTGCTCAATTTAGATCGATTTAAATGTGCTATCCTTGGGTTTCTCTTAGCCGAATTTGAGTTTTCACCTAATAATGAACAAGATGGCGTCCCAAACGTTGTCTGAGATTTTGACTTTATTGTTTGGATTGGGGAACCACGTTGCCGCGCTAGCTCTCCTGGGTTCTGGACTGCATGGCAACAACAAATGTGCGTGACGGGATCTCATAAAGTCACAAACAATGCTCGCGCGTGTCAAACTGAGGGTTCTTGAAAATCCCACTTTTGATGGGTTCTTCAAGTTTTCTGCCAAGAAATTATGCTCACATAATAGGATTCGCTCATGTTTTTACAACAATAAGTCCGCAGGTTTTATTTCTTCCAAAGCCGCAAAACATTGTCTGATATCTTGCTCTAATCTTGTCGAGGGATTCCAGCTCCGGTAGTCATCGACTAGATCATTAAGTAATTGCACATTCTTGATATGTTTTGTCTTTATTAATTCAGCAATCATTCCTCTCACGTTCCATGGGAGATGGTATAAGTTCTTCTCTGCCTCGGGTACGGGTGAAGCAGAATTTTTAAATAAAGCGCCTTTTCGTTGTTTAAGACTGGTTGTCTCCAAAGCAAATTTAACCCCCGTGTCATATATAGCTGAGCTCTTGTAAACTTCTCCCTGAGACAATCGAGTAGATAAGAAACCAAGCGATAAATCCAGTAGATCTTTGAAAAGTTGTGAGTGGTCGTTCAAGCCGACATTTTCCATAGTGAGGATTATGGTGAAAAGATCCCGAAAGAAATGCGGAACATTCGAGTTTTTCTCGTAGTGTATACACCTGAAGATGTTGGGGTGACTCACTTGATGGAATAAACTCGAGTGAATGGGTATAAATTGATCATCACCTGACCCTGTCAAAGTGATCTTCACATTTGCTTGACAGATATTATCAAAGCTTCTTTTCATTACTTTGCTCAATTCAGAATTGTCTTTCTGAATTTCAAACAACTCGCTGATAATCTCGTATTCATTTGAAGTGTAAGCCCTGCGAATCACTTTGGCATCCAAACCCAAAACTGGCCCTCGGAAACCACCAGAAATGCTCAAGAGACCAACCTTCTTACGTGTCAACTCTACATTTGACATGTCAAGCATACTCAGTAAGATTTGGACAGTGACAGGACCTGACACTGAATCAGTAACGAAATAGACAAAGTCAGATGCTTGAATCTCATCCTCCCAATTTCTAAGTAGGTTCATCGACGTTTCTCCCCGACACTCGATTGTTCCAATTCCCTCGAGGGCAATCGATTGTATCAGTATATCGTGAACTCCCTCTTCAGCAGCCCATTGGCTTAGAGAATCTACAGCATTCTCTGCCATTTCTGTCGCGCTTCCAGTATATCTGGAAACATAAGATCTAACGAACTTCGTAGGTAGAAAGCTGTGCACTGAAATAATTAAAGCCTTTTTTATAGAACGCTTCCTTTTATTCTCTACTGACTTGGGGGTCGATTTGTAGAGATGTCTTTCAGAGGACCAGTCTCTCTGTATGAATGCGCCGCTCCAAAGTCTCAATTTGGTGAGGGCCGTGATTACTCTGAAATTTTGATCGAAAGAGGGATACATGCTGTCTGAGACATTCCGTCCTTTTAAAATTGAGGACTGCATCGACAAGGCGAAATTGTTGTTGTCGCTTTGCAGGTTATCGGTATTTCGAGAATTTAATACATGAGATGTCAGACTTCCAGTGCTCGAGACAAAAGGGTGTGCATTTTCAGCGGCCAGCTGCTGAGATGCCACTCTGCTTTGATGCCCAGATACCAGATCTGCAGGCTTACCATTTAAAGCACTTGAAATGGCAAATTCGAAATGTTGGTGTGGCATAACAGGCCGTTTCTTTTCATCAAACTTGACTGGCTGTTTCTCCGTGCTAGTTCCATGCACGGCGATATATGTGTTGTTAGTTTGATGTGACTTGAAGATGGCATAGTTGCATGTTTCTTTGCAAGTCTCGATTATGCTTTTTACTTCGCGAAAAGCCTTGAGGTCGCCTTTGTCTTCAGTATCGCTTTCTGAGGTTGCGTCCTCTGCATTCAGAAAGAAGACCCTTGCAAACCAATTATTATATGCGAGCGATTCTGATTCTTGATTTTTCGTGATTTCTCGATCATTCAGACTATCGGGCTTATCTGATCTTGGTTGTGAGCCGTTTTGACGATTGCTCGAAGCAGGGTCAGCAGGCCCCACGATTGTGGACCACCAAGTTGCGCTTTCTCCATTCTTGGGTGTGTTCACACCTAAATCTGACACTTCTTCTGGGGCGCTTTCTAGATTTTGATACTGACTCCTCGGCCATGCTAGAAGTGAAAGGTATCCTCTCGGCTCTTGTGTGAGAGATTGCGATTTGTCGTCTCGTTGAGCGCAAGTGTTTTCCTCCAGATCCTCATTCACCGATCCTGCTGATCCTGCCGAACGTCGCCACCATGCTCCCGAAACCAGATATGTCATTCAATTTCAATTTTCAGACTTTTATGCTTGTGTACTATCGACGTTCTTTCTGACTCTGTATGTTTTGCGATAGAGTTTAGCTACTCCGCGGCTCCTGTTGGAGAGAGCTGCATGTGGGGTGCGGCTTCTAGTCTCATTGAATTAAATGTTTGTGAAGCGGTAAAAAGAGTCATTTACATTCGACAGCTTTTCTGAGGTGTCTGCAACTTCAAGACCTTATCGAGGTAATTTTTTTTTAGCGATGAAAAATCACTGCTTCTCTTCGTTTGAAAGTAAATACATGCATCGCAAACAAGCGGACTATTTCCAAAAGGCAGAATGGTATTCAAGTGACGAATAGGGCATGACAACCCGTCTTTTGAATGAGAATACATCCTCCTCAAAGTTTTTATAACATAATGGAAATTAATTCAAAACTCTAAATCCCTGTCTGGATATTTCTGAACAACCGTGAGGTTCCACCGCTCTCCAAAGTCACTCCTGCATGCAGTTTAATCGAGCTCACGAGGCGATAGGCCTTATCGCTTCGCGTGGCGCTGAAGAGCCCTCACCACTCTGCTTTAGAGTCACAGATCTCGGTCGTTTGATTTTGGGCGGCGAATTTGTCATGGAAAATCCATGGGAAGTAATTTCGAGGCGATTGGACGAGAGAGATGAAGTTGAAAGTTGCAATTCAGAGTACTACCGTGCGTTTGCTCAACTTTCTCGAATCGTAGCTCTTTCAAGAAACTCCATCTCTGATAGGCTGGTTAAGGAGACTGCGCATATTTGGGAGGAGAATGACTCTCTTATAAGTCGGTTGAATCTGCAAACGCTTCGCTTGGAGGCCGCAAACTTGCGAACCCAGGAGCTCGCAAAGCTAATAAAGGCGCAAGAGGCTCATGCAATGAAATTGCAAAAAAGAATTTCTATCTTGTCACAGCAATTGGTAGAAAAAGACAAGCTGCTAGAAATAATTAATGATGAGCATATGATCTCTCAAATGCTGCAGAATGTGTTGAAAGAAAAAGTGAGAAAGTTGGAGCAAGAGTTACAATCGGTTGGTTTGAGCCGACGCACATGATGATGCTCGCTGATTCAAATCACATTTATCTCCAGGAATTTCTCCAGTCGCATCTTCTTTGGATTAACTTTGCAGATGTGGTATCACTATTTCGGCCTCATATCGTTCCCTTGCCGAAATGTTCAGCACGGTGGAATAAGATGAGCTACTCCAGCACTCCATTGCTATTTCTTCGAAGGATACAGACTCCATAATGCAGTATCTAGTCAACTTTTAGGAATAAGTTATATTGACGCCGTTTCCTAAAGTCTTGACAACATCCAGATTTGATCGAATACCAAGTATTGAAATTTGCCAGTTGTGTGGGATGCCAAGGAATTTCATGAGCTTTATAATCTCTTAGCTTCACCAGTGTTGTCGCAGAAAACAATTATGTCACCTTTCCGGCGATTGTCCCAATGAAAATAACTGTTGAAAAGTCTGGCGCATTCATTATAATGTGGGAGTTCGTCTTTTATGATTCTTTCCATTTCCTCAAAAATCACTAAGTGAGAGGGCCATTTATACGGCAAATCATTAAGAAACGCGATAGGATCATCAAAGAACATATCCAGCTGATCACGGTAATTTTTGATATTTTCGATTGTTCCTCTTTCTAAATGAATTGGAGGCTCGCAAGTGAGGAACCAGGAGTTTTCAGCTAATTCTGGTCGGTGTAATACACTGTGCCATGGTGTAGAGTGACATGGAGTGAGGAATCCAATAGACGTTACTGAGGGATCGTCTCTTAAAAGTTCCACAACCTTGATCTCGCCTACCTCATTGATCCTCGTGAAGAAATACGCCACGAGGGCATGCAAGAGGATGACTGCGCTTATCACAACTCTAGCATGTTTTGCATTTCTTCTGTAAAAGACTGGCTTTGCGCACAATACAAGTAATATTGGGTAAATTGGCTGGAGGAAGCGAAATTCTTTATGTGCGATTAGAGAGAATGCCGCGACGAAAATTATAACAAGCCCTCCGAGCAACGAGTTCGAAATATCTAATATCCCGAATATAAAAACGGGAGTATATCCCATTAACATGATTGGAAGTCCCTGCGATAGGTAGAAATGCCAAGGGGCAGAGCCATAAAAGATCAGAAGTTTTCGAATCACATTAAACTCCAAAAAGTTGTATACCGGGAAAGTCCAGCGACCATAGAAATAGCGGTCTATGAATGCAGATAAAGTAAGCACAGTAACTAAAATTAGACTTAGGGCAGTGAGAAGGCGTAGTAATCTTCCTACCCTGTTGCAATTTTTCGCCATTAAAGCGACCCCAAGATAGCTCCACAATACCGCGTTGGTGGGCCTCACTATGCAGCTTAAGAATCCGAAAGAGCAGGATACTAAAGTACTTCTGATATTATAGGAATGCCAGGGCCAGAAGGAAAGTCCGGCAGCGGTGAGCGCCATCTCCAAATTGTTCAGAAACGATCGAGTGGAAACATACCAGTTCCAGCAGCTTAATATGGAAAGCCAAAGAGCTATATTGGCAATTGCCTGATTCTGGTAGTATTTTCGAGCAAACAGATAGGTGAATAAATCACAAGTAGTTGCGATGACGGCTCCCACGAACCTTGGGGCGACGAAGATGGCCCAATTTTCCAGAACCACCGCATTGAAAAGCTTGTAGGCAGCCGCGTAAATAAGCGGATGAATTGATGATCTTAGTGCACTTCGCCATTCCCATGTCATGTATCCATATCCGTAGATAAATTCATGGGCTGGTTCTAATGATTGATAGTATTCATCAGGTTGAAAAAAGGTTGAAATAGTGAATGAATTGAATAACCTGAAAAGAAATATGCAACAGCCCAAGATCATCGACATGGTAGTTCTCAAGCCACTTCTGTTATCAAGAATCTGTAATTGGAGTATGGAAGCTGTCGTCGATCTGTCCGAGACCGCGTCTATATTGTGGGGTCAAATGCGGAAGCGCGAGATGGTACCACGACGCACGACTTAAGTTTGACGAGATCGAGGCATTCAAGCGCCGCGCAACTTGTTGATGAAATGTAAAATTCATTTTTTTGCATGATAATGCGCCTTTTCTAGCATCGAATCAATCGACTTTTCGTACTGCTTGATCAACATGTAGCGTTCTCGTTACTGCTGATTGTAGTGCTTCACTGAAGCGTAGTTTCAAAGCATGCACTCAAGTCACTACTTCAATAAAAGAAGTGGAATTGCCTAGCAAGTCTCCATCTTATATCTTTCATTCCAACAGTGAACATTTTCTTCCCACATAAGCGTTCGATTTTTGCAGCTAGTGGCTTGACCGGAGCCCACGACGCAGAACGCGCGACGACCTACCATGGCTCCCCTCTTACTACTTCGGTCCATTCATGGAAGACTATACGACGAAAGAGAGACTCTAGACAATTCTTAGATGGAAAGCAAGGTTTATCTCGAGACACTCAGCATGAGCTGTTCCTTGCTCCAAAATAGCCACTGGGCTCTAGCACGAAACGACCTAGAACAGTCTAAGGCCAATGCATTTTCTGCATGCAATATCATCAGCAATCTACTTAAAGATCCCCATCCAACTTTGAAGAAACTTTTGAGCCAATTTGCCTTCTTTGCTCTCCAGTTTTACAAGCGAATCAGAGAGAAAGGAGCCGATGCTTTGCTGGCCCAGGAGAAGTTTGGCTGGCTTACCTCTATGCCAGCTCCAACAGGCACCGGATGGTTTCCTGTATTGACATTTGGGGAGTTTACTTCGTGTGATATTGCACCACTTAAAGCATCGGACGATCTTATTGCGCTTCCAGATTATGGTTCCAGGCACCCAATACAATTTCGACATATCCAAGGTTTGACTTCTTCGCAGAAAGACGAAAGCGATTCTGAACTGCTAAAAGAAATGTACCAGGATGTCCTTTCAGATTGCTCTTTTGTGCTGTCTCTCATCTCTGCTTCAGAATTGAATTTGACCCCAAAATTGAAACTGTTGGTGACTATTTTCGACAATCAGACGGCCAAAGTGCGTCTCAAAAATGACGGATTTTGGCGAGAAATCGCAATCACAACAAAGCTTCCCCATTTCGAGAAGTTGACTGACAGAAGCTTGTTTGTGCGTTCTGCTTCTTGCGATTCGCTTCTTTGGCCTGCGCTTCTCGAAAAAGCCTATATCACATCTTTCAAGGAGTTTTACGCATTTGATGGATCGAACATGTCAAGTGATACTTTCATGATGACTGGCTGGCTACCTGAAATAAGATTAATGAACGAGGTAGATCAAGAAACACTTGCGGCTCTCTGGAAGCTCAAGGTTGCAGGTGATCTAATGATAGGCATTGGGACAGCATCCGTGTCCCTGGAACTTGAGCAGCAGCTCGGGATTATCAGCAATCACGACTATGTTTTGAGCGGAGTTGAAGAAAATTCAAGTGTCTGCACCCTTACCAACCCATGGGCTTTTAGAGAATCGCAAGAGAAAAAAGCCAGGAGAACACTTGAAATAGATCGATCGCTTTTTCGTCATTTGAGATACCTCTATTTAAATTGGAACTGCAAATCGAAGCAAAAATCAAAATTTTATTTTGTGCATACACCTTCAAAGTGGCCGATTGAATTTTTGGGAGATAAACCTCAATTCCGAATCGTCAATAAATCGCAAAAGCGACAGGAAATCATCTTGCATGTGGAGAGTTTTCAGCAACGAGATGCAGACTTTTGTATTTCAGTGTGGCAAGATGCTGGTCATCTAGTTCACACTACAAATCAATACAAGTGTGTATCCGGCGGAAAGTTTGTCAATTCTAAGCACCGATTATTAAGGCTCGAGATAGACTGCGATCGGAATTACGTGATAAGTGTCGTGAGCAGAGAGGCCCAGACTGGCAAATTCTGTCTCACAGTTCATCATGACATGGACGATTATATTATTGAGAGAGCAAAGTCTCCTTATCACTTCACACATCCGCTTATTACCGGTGGTTGGAATATAAGGACTGCAGGCGGAAACTGGCTGAATGAAACTTTCATTAATAATCCCCAGTTTGACTTCGAGGTGAGTGGCGCACCGTCCCTGTTCATTTTCGTCCTAGCAAGTGCGAACGAAAACCTCAATCTCAATGTGTATGTGTTCCGTTGTCAAGCACAAGATCAAGGTAAAAAGATTCGCAAGCTAGACTTGTCGACTCTCGTGTTTAACGAGAAGTATACGCGCCTGTTTTTCTTCAAACAAGTAAATGATCTTGAGGCAGGGCATTATAAGTTGTTGGTTTCTACTTATAATCAAGGCGACTCGGGCGAATTTAGATTGTTGGTGGCCAGTGACGGACAGCACCCCTTCGAGCTTTTGTCAACTCCCCAAGCATTGGGGACTTTTCTCTGCGATCTATCTTTCGAGTGGAAGTCTTCTAATAGGAAGAAATTGGAAATTGGCACAAAAAACGACCAGACGTATGTCACATTACATTTGAGGCTGGGGGAAAGTGACCTACAGCAAAAGAGCAATTATCGTCCCCAAATACGGGCATCTGTTTTTGATGCGTTCACCCGAAATCCCATTTTTATAGCAAAGGAATGGAATGATAGTGTTTACGGATTGTTTTTGGACTGCTGTCTACCGAAAAGTGACCGTTCATACATTCTTTTGGTCGAGAGGTTTGAGACCGGTGACGGGGCGTGCCGCATCTCAATGGGCAGCAGTCACCGTTCCACAATATGCGAGATGTCAAATGAGTAATTCATCGAGTATATTTCTATTACGCAGACTAGCAATTTCCGACTTAATTGAGGCTTGCTCTATGAGTTTCTCAGTTTTAGGGAAATTCGTGAAAGGGCCCTGCACAGATACTTGAAGATCACTTATGTCCCCGATAAAGACGAGTGGGATCCAGCTCAAGTATGGTAGGCTTAAGCCCACACATAGTGTCTCTTAATAAACGGAAGCGGGAATCTTTGTTTAAAAAAGT